>KN837076.1:1784028-1960944 GCA_000827215.1 Sphaerobolus stellatus SS14
GGACCGTTAAGGATTTTACCTTTCAAATAAACATTCAAGAATCGTGCTACATACTTTAATCAGAGAAAGAGGGATTGAAATATGTTTAATAAGTTAAGTTATTAAGCATAATTACACATTGTATTTATGTGGTTTTGCGATAAAGTACTAACTCGTGGTCATAAGAGTTAAGTGTAGTTAGGAAATTTGCAAAATTTCGAGTCATGAAAGAAGAAAATGAGTCATGGCATTTAGGCCGTAAGGTATATAAGAAACAATGAGGAGCTAAGGAAAGAAATATTGAGACCGGCGTTTGTGTGATTTCCTAATTGGGCCGAGTTCGTAGAAATTAGAGGATACGACTTATGAGTTGACTTCGTGTCAATTATTCTAAGTCCCTATGGACTCATATGGATGCTTATATATGCGTCCACGTAGATATAAGTTTATTACATAATATATACAGTTACCTTACATAACTTTGTAGTATAAAAACCTGGGTCAGCGAGTAGTGCTCCCCAGCTTAACCCATACCTGTACTATATAGTAACTGAATACATATCATTGTAAACAGTCATTGCACAGGTGTGAATAGTGAACCAAAGTAAAGACCAAGTCTTTACACTTTTTTGACTTATACATCAAAATATTCAATTACGAATATTAGGAATGAACATTCGTTCCAATGGCCCCAAAGAGAAGAACCGTTGACAAGGTCCCTGCAGGGACCAGTGATGCCGCTCACAGTGGCAGCACTCCCATTTTCATAGGTGGGAACGACCCCACCATGGATCCTGGCAAGGATCCCAGCCAGACAGCGTCAGCCGTCTCAGAGGCAAATACTATTCGCCCTACGACATGGAACACCCGTGCCACCGACGAACTTGCCCACCCGGCAAGTGACCGGGGAACATCTGAGGATTCCACTCAGACCCCCAACCCTTACGGCGGGAGTGGAGACCCGCTCCTCCCAAAAACTTACTCAGACTACACTGAGCCAAGTGAACGATCAACTTCGGCCGATCCAGACCCCGAGGAATTGGCTCTTGGCGACCAAATCCAAGAGATGCTTGATACTATTAACGAGCATATGGATGAAGTAACCTCCATCCACAACATGAGCCGTCAAGCAACTCAATTGTCGGCAAAAACCAATGAGAGCAATAGTGCTCTCGAGGCAAGGACTAGAACCTTGCGAACACGGCTAATCACGATCAGGGAGAAATACCCGACTATTGCCAAGGGCAAGTCGAGCATTCGCCCTAGGGATCCTCACAAGGATCCTAATAATGAGGACTTGGGTCCTCAACCGGAACAACCAAGCAATTGGTTGAACATTGATGAAGAATCAACGAGTGATCAACCTAATGTTGACCCCGAGTTGATACAATCAACTGGCGGACTTAATAATAGATCCAATCCCAAGCAAGTGCTTGGCAGAGCCCGGACCGAGCTCTTGGCCAAGACAGCCGTGCTAGAACGTCTATATGCAGACCAAGCGCCTGCAGACCACCTTAACCAGGCAGCCACTGCTGCCCAAAGCACTCGTATGGAGTATGAGCAACTACTCAGATTGAGTAAAGCTGGATTATTAAATCCACAGGATCAATCTCAATTGATCCAACCTAGCAAGGATGCTAGGGAAACCTTGATACGGGATAACCCTCATAAGAGCATACGATATGCCCCCTTCAATGGCATCAAAGACAATGACACTGAGAGTGAGACCACTGTCAGGAATCATTGGGAAGGGTCAGTACCCTTCCAACAGCCGGACGATAGGGACATACTAGATATGTCCAATAATGAGAGTGATAATGCTCTCGTACAAATGGTCAGGTATATGCTTGACCAAAACGTACAAATGACAATGGAGAAATCTCCATTGGCCAAAGCAGGAGTTACGGTAACTCCCCCCAATAAGTATAGCAGGGAACAGAGCTTCGAAGCTCTCTAGACTTTTGTCAAAGGCCTACTATGGTGGCTAGACATGCACAACATGCTAGGTCCTGATGCATATAAGTATCAGGTCTCATTCTTAGGAACGAGATTAGAGGGCAAAGCCCTCGAATGGTTCAACAAAACAGTCGAACCCAGGAAGTACCAAGGTACTCCCATGGGCTTGGAACAAGTCGTGACTGGCCTATATGGCCAGTACATCCCTTCATTGGCAAGACGCAAAGCGTCTAACAAGTTTGATTTCATCAAACAAGGCATGCTTAGTGTGCAAGAGTTCGCTATCGAACTCAAGTTATATGCGTCTCAAATGGTCCTATGACCTGACATATACTCACTTCATAATAAGTTCGTAGATAATCTACGACCAGGGTTGAGATCCCTGCTGTTATGCGCAGGGTACGACCATGAGAAAAGGACGATACATAAATTGTATCTAAAAGTGGTGAAGCTGGAAGATTCTAACTGCTATGATATTGGGGTTTGCAACAGCGAACCTATGACTATTACTAGTCGACAGGACGATGGCCTATTGTCCAAAGCTAGGCACAAGCCTAGGATTAATGGTCCTGATAGGACCAAGCATCGTGCTGATCCCTCCAAATCGGGTGAGAACAACAAAGGTCCAGTGATCACCCCTGGACCCTCTGGAGTTAATAGAAACTCATCAAATGCCCCTAGCAGGGCTGGACCACCTATTATTAATAGGCAACGGATGAATCACGACTCGTCCCATAATAGCATTGAATGCTACAATTGGGGCAAATTGGGCCAATCAAGCCCAATTGCCCAGAGCCACTCAGGGCCCGCTGCGTAGGAGCCGTCCACATAGAGGACTCTCCTACAGAACAGGTTGATGATGCCGACCAGGACATCAATGATCCGATTGATGATGAATGTACGAGTATCGTAATGAAGATTACAATAATCAACTTGATCTCTCTGAAGATCAACATAGCTAGAGCAGCAAACCCAGCAAATTCGACTGGTCTGATGATGACCAGCCTCGCTGAGTTAACTCGGTTCGATATAGCCATGATATGGCAAGGGTAGCCACAGCTGTACCCATTGGCCTGGCGAATGCCAGGAAGGCTAAATTAGCCAAAGAGGGGGAACCCCTCTATGACCCTACCGTCAAAATGAAAACCAATAGACCGGCTCGGTCTAAAAACGATCTATTAACAATCACAGGGTACTTCCTAGTAGGAGGTACCAAGGCCCACTGCCTATTCGACAGCGGCTGTGAAGGCATAATAATGTCTTCTGAGTTTGCGCGAGCAATGGGGATCCGCATGCATAAGCTGCTGGAACCTATTGGAATACAGCAAGCATTCCAAGGGAGTAGAGCGAAACTCTACTATACTGCAACTACGGATATCACCATAGGACAACGAACATACACTGAAACGTTCGATATTGCCAACATCGATTACTACGATGTTATGTTAGGAACCCCATTCCTAAGACGAGTTAAAGCCAATATAGACTTTAACAGACTAGGGTCCATTGTAATCAATGGAGAAACAATAGATAATGATCTATCAGTATGGCTGACCTTGAACGAGGCCAAGATCCATGGGATGTTGGCTAATAAAGCGACACTACAAGGGGAACAGCCCCTTGAACCAATAGTTAACCAACTATCCAGAATACGAAGGAATCCGCCTTTGAAACAATAAAGAACGAACTTCTAGTCATTTCCGTTCCCCATACAGTGAAGGAACTACAAAAGCTCATAAGCATGGTAGCATATATGCTACCCTACTGTGGTTGTATCAAACAACCCTTAGACATGCTTCGACACATATATAGGGACAAACCTTATGTATGCAACGAAGATGTCTACAATGTCATCTTAGACATTAATAGTGCTCTAAGCACTACAAATGTCGTAAACTATTCCGATGATATAATCATCCATGATGGATATCCTACCCATCATGACAATAACGTATACAGTATTAAAGCTACTGTAAGTGCGAGTGACTATAAGAAGTCACTCAATAACCAGAATCATTCTGGTGTCTCAATTGAGGAGGTCAATGAAGAGAACACCCTCCCTAATATCGTCGTAAACAACAATATCAATGAGGACCACCATGTACTCATAGACAAGACTACTCCTAGTCATTCTTTTCGAAACTGATATTCGGAATAATAGGCGTTCACGTCGATCAGTGTTGCAGGAACCTATCAAGGTTCCTAGTAGGGATATAGCTCCTACTAGTGGGAGTGAAATGTTCAATCAAAAGGAAAAAAGAATTATTTCTTCTGCACGAGTAAGCCTACAGCTTACTAAAGACGACTTTAGTCGTCTCCGCTCCCAATGGAAGGAGAAGTATGCTGATCTGTTCGGCGACATACCATTGGAATTACCCCCAATGTGTGAGTATAACAGATTGGTATATCCTTATGTTCACACACGACTAACTGAACTCTGTCTATTAAGAGTAAGGTAGTACAAGGTGTGGTAAAAAGATATATGCTGGTGCCTAATGCGCCGGCATGCTAAATACAAGTCGTTGTGGACACATATGGTGTCCACACTAATTATAACTACATCACTGATGTAGCGCATATAACTAATATATATATTAGTTATTCATTATATACATTATATAACATATATGTACATATCTATATATTGATATAACAGACTATCTCTGTTTCAGTGAGGTAAATCATAGGATCAAGTTAATTGATCCCAATAAACGATTTAATTATTGCTTACCCAAATGCCCTGAGGCACTGCGACCTCAGCTACACGCCAGGATAGACCACTATCTCAAGGCTGGTTGGTGGGAACCAACCTCTGCATCGCAAGCCATGCCGGTGCTATGCATATTCAAGAAATTGAAAGAAATACTGAGAACAGTATTTGATTTGCGACTTCAAAACGCAAATACTGAAAGAGATGTTACTCCCATTCCGAATATGGACCTCATCAGAAATGATGTCGCACGAGTGAAATATCGCTCGAAGCTTGATATGTCTGAAGCATACGAACAAATCAGGGTTGTCCCTGAAGACATCGATAAAACTACATTTTCGACGAGTTATGGCACATTCAAGAGCCAAGTTATGCAACAGGGAGATTGTAATGCTCCTTCAACTTTCCAGTGATTAATGACCGCTATATTCAGGCCACACATTGGCCTATTCGTCCATGTCTACCTGGACAACATATTTATATTCTCGAATACAATTGAGGATCACAAGGAACACCTCAGAATGGTCTTTGCGACCCTGAGAGAATCTCAATTATTTCTCTCCCCAAGTAAAGCCGATCTTTACTCTGAGCGTATGGACTGTCTAGGCCATATCATAGATGATAAGGGTATCCATGTGGATATGGATAAAATGTGAGTGGTCCGAGAATAGCACACTCCTAGGACGTATAAAGACATCCAACGGTTTCTGGGCCTAGTCCAGTATCTGGTGCAATTTATGCCAGATATATCCACATATAGCACCCCTCTTTCAGCTGCTGCCCGAAATAACAGGAAATTCCTGTGGACTCCTCTTTATGAGAAGTGTTTCCAGCAAATAAAACTGCTGGCATGTAGATCACCTATACTTAAGCCGATCAATCCTGAATTGGACGAACCCATATGGGTCATCACTGACAGATGTCAGTCAGGTGTTGGTGCCATGTACGGCCAAGGCAAAGACTGGGAGACTTGTCACCCAGCTGGCTTTCTATCCAGGAAGTTCAATACGGCACAGTATAATTACACTGTGCCTGAGCAAGAAACTCTTGCCGCTGTTGAAGCCCTTGCCAAATGGCAAGGCAAATTACTAGGATGGAAGTTCGTTCTTGTGACAGACAATGCTGGTCTGTCATACTTCCAAACTGCACCACAATTGTCACCACGGCAAGTCCGATGGATGCAGTTCCTGTCTCGCTTTAATTACGAGACATTACATGTTCCAGGGGAACACAACCAGGTAGCAGATGCATTATCATGCTACCATGAATTTGATCCATTAACAGATCATTGTGATGGAGACAACTTTGTTGATATGGATTGAAAGCTCGATCCTGAGGGAGATACTCTCCCAATTGAACGTGCTGTTCAAATCTGCTCGAATGCCCTGAGATGCTCACAGCATCTCCTGGAGATCCAGGAAGATAGGATCCTGGAAGCTAATGAGATGAATCAGAATTCATCTACACCGGAAGCAACTGTGCTTCCCCATATTGAGGACAATGATGATGTCTTCACTATAGAATCTGGTGCGGATGGCATACCACTCAGAACTAGAGTCGAGTCCGATATTGACTTGAAAATGGTATTCATTCCTGCATATACTGATGATACCCTCTGTGCAAGAGTACTACTGGATGTAAAAGCACATCCACACTTTGCACTAAAGGAAGATCTCCTTTGGACTAAGAACAGCCTTGGTCATTCTGTTGTATGCATTCTGAGGAACGCTCTTTGGAGGGGAAGGAAGATCAGCAAAGTCCTGATCAACCAAGTCCACCAAACGATAGGACACTTTGGTCCTTTCAAAACCTTGAAATATATTCAAGGATCCTTCTGGTGGCCGTCAATGACAGCCGACGTAGAAGCATTCTGCAGCTCCTGCAGAAGGTGCCAGACAATCAAGTCTAGCAATCAGAAGCCCACTGGGCTTCTACACACTCTACCGATCCCTGAACAACCTTGGGAATCCATCAGTACGGATTTCATTGGACCACTACCAATGTCCAACAGGCATGACTATTTACTTGTCACAATAGATCGTCTGACATCTCAGACGCATTTGGTCCCAACAAAGACCACCATAACAGCTAAGGAGGTAGCTTGGATCTACCTCCAGGAGGTAGTCCGATTACATGGACTACCAACATCTATCGTATCCGATAGAGACTCGAAGTTCACTTTGATATTCTGGAAGGAGCTACACCGACTCCTAGGAACCAAGCTATTAATGTCAACAGCATTCCATCCACAAATGGATGGTGCTACAGAACAAGCTAATTGTTCTATTGCTCAAATACTACGAGCCATGGTCAAAGACAACCAAAAGGACTGGGCTGAAAAATGCCTGATGGTAGAATTTGCCATCAACAGTAGCACTAGTGCTACTACCGGATTCGCACTGTTTGAATTAATATACGGGTATATGCCCCATATTTCAGTCAATATGACTATGACCTCGAACTATCGAGGTATCCAACAATTTGCTGAACAAGCGAAGTGGAATCTAATAGCAGCACATGACACTATTATTGAAAAGTGTGTCGAACAGACGCACTTCACCAATAGGCATAGGAGAGAACCTCCTATCTACAAAGTAGATGACCTTGTCTACCTATCCATGGCCAACCTAAGTATGCCCAAAGGACGAGCACAAAAGCTCATCCCCAAATACATAGGGCCTTACAAGGTCCTTAAGGTAGACAATAACAAGTCTACCGTTAGTCTGGAATTACCCCCAAAATTAATAAAATGTCGGATACATCCGACATTCCATATGAAACTGATTCATTCACATATTACGAACAGTGATGAACACTTCCCTAATAGGGAAGTAAATGCCTTGTAGGAACTAGGCACGAGCGACAAACAAGAATGGCTCGTCGATGAGATTATTGGTCACCGATGGACCAATAATGGGAAGATTGGCTTCCAGGTCAAATGGACGTTAGGCGACGTCACATGGGAACCGTTGCATGAATGCAACAAATTAGAAGCTCTCGAGAGGCACCTCGAGATCCATGGAATTGATAATCCCTGGCAATTGCCTCGATGCCACTAATGAGTGCATTGCGATCACACATATTTCACGTGACGATCAGCCAATAAGCTGAACTGAGGTGCTGTCGCACCAGGCATCTGTCCAGCTTCCCGGTACATGGCAAGCCAATAAAAATATTTGAGCCCCGCTGCTGCGAGGCTTAAATTTGCAACACACCCTGAATGTGTCTTAACCCATATCCACAACCATGGATAATGAGCACAATGCTCCTATGCAGGTGGACCCGTCCACCCACCCTGTGAGTGCCATCCAGGTATTCAAACTGGACCCTTCCACGGAATGGGTCATCGAATCCGCCCCCGGATTCATAGCTATTAAGCACAAGATGGGTTGCCCCATCTACGATGCCTCAGCATCTCACTGTATGGCCGTGAAAAGGTCATATGAGATCCACCTCGATGAGAAGGAGGTCACTGACGCTGTGGCAGAAGCCTGACCTGAACTGGTCAGGTATTGAGATGATTATTATCATCTCTTGGAGGACCACAACGTCCTCAAAGAAAATGCTCACTCAGCCGAGACGAAGGCTGAGGAATGTAGAGTCAAGATAAATGATCTCTACAAAAAGCTTGACACTCATCGAGCCATTATCAAGAACCTGGAGGACCAGGTTTGATCCTTGGAGGCTGACCTCCAAGCAATCAAGGGTAAATCTGACGATTTACCCAACCACGAGGAGGTCACCCTCGAAAACAAGTGCCTTCAACAGGAGCTTGACTACTACGTCGGGAGGGCGCGATATGCCCTCTGGGGAAAAGATGCCGACTGGGCGATTCGTAATGGATACCGCCTTAGTGATATCCCAGCATCCGATGGGGAGGACGATGATGAAGACCAGCATGGTCTCCCTACCCTGCCCGAGGAAATTCCTCAGGATGCACCCTCATGCCCCCCCACCAGAATTGCTTGCCCTATAAGCAAGCCCTGCCAGAAAGACGCTAAAGTCGTTCCCGAAGCAGGTCTCTCTGCTATTGGAAGCTCTTGCTTCCCCAACACCCACAAAAGGATCATCACTGATCCCCCTGCCTCCATTACTGGAGTATTACCCAAGCCATTGGGTAAAATGTGCGCTGAACGTTGGGATCAGCCCGTACTCAGAGGCATGTCTGACTGGGTCATGGAAAGTGACGTCCATGATTCTGAGATGCGCTAGCTCTGTGTTGAGGGAAAAGCCCTACAACCTCATCTACGGTCATCAGACCATATGACGGTCATATTCCGCATCGATGAGTATGCCAGGTCTTTACCAGGCCTCCCTCGGAACCTCATGGTCTGCCACGATGACCCAGATTGGATGATAAATGTCGTCCAGACATTTAACACGAATCCCTCTGGGATTCCTCAAAACCTTCGCCTCGAAGGTTTCCATGTCAACATCGATGATGCCGATGTCTGGTACTGGTTTAACTTGATTAAACCTAAATTCTGCAGTGCAGACACTGAGTTGGTGCTGCAATCAATATTTTCCACTGTTGGGAAATGGCATCAGATGATTTCTGATGAATGGAAGAGGAACAATAGCCCATTCCTCTGTAGTCCCCCTCCAGCAAGATATGAAATCCACCGCCAACAGAAATTTGACCGGTGTGTATACGCATACTGGTTGGGGATCTACACTGGGGTCACCCCAGCATTCGCTCGAGACAAGCTCGAGCTGTACTTTGTCCACCAAGCGACAAAGACTATATGGAACAAAGTCACCCTTCATTCTCTACTACAGGCCAACGAGATAGCCTTGTTGAAAAGTGGCATCATGAACCAATTCCATGTTCACGATGCCCTACTCCCCCTAGTACGGGAGAGTCCGTATTACTGTCCCTCCAGCATGGAGGAACCCATGGATCAGGATGAGACTGATCCTGATACCAATCTGATCCAGCCTACAGCTGAATCCTCATCTCTAGCTGACAGGCTAGATTATGGAGAAGGAGGCTCCTTCTCCTGCCCTCCTGCGGATGCCCGTGAATTACAGGCAAGAATAAGCTATTATGATAGCCTAGTTCCCCAGGGAACAGTCCATGAGTCCACAGCGAAAATCACTGAGGCTCTTACCTGCGACTTGTACGCGGAGAATCGTGAGTAGGTCTGCCTACTCAGTCAAAAAAGGGGAGGGTGTAAGGGATTATATTTAATCCCTGATATAAGTCGCTTTAGACTTTATCCAGACGCATATATGCATCTCTTGTATAATAGTATATACAATGAGTTGACTTCGCATCAATTATTCTAAGTCCCTATGGACTCATATGGACACTTATATATGTGTCCACGTAGAAATAAGTTTATTACATAATATATACAGTTACCTTACATAACTTTGTAGTATAAAAACCTGGGTCAGCGACTAGTGCTCCCCAGCTTAACCCATACCTGTACTATATAGTAACTGAATACATATAATTGTAAACAGTCATTGCACAGGTGTGAATAGCAAACAACATAAAGACACAGTCTTTACATTCGCCGACTTCTGTGGCCAGAGAGTGGGAGGCTAGGCTGGAGACAGTGGGCTCCGCACGGAAAGGAGCCGCATGGGTTTAGGGACAGGGGTAGTTAGTACAGGCTCGTCTGCATGGGTTACTTTTCCTTTTCGTCTTAGCACCATCATTGTATTTTCTCTTATCTTGATTGTGCCTGTCCCATTTCCTATTTATTGGGCTCACTCTAGTAGAGGCAATCCAAGACTTTCTCTTTGGATTTCCCCTCTACTAGGTGAGACTCCCTTTGCGTGTATTATTTGTTTATTTATATATCTTTGGATTTCCCCTCTACTAGCTTGGCGTGACGTCCGCCCAGCTCTGAGGGTTGCCCTTACATATGGTATCTGTTTGCCCCACGAGCTCAAACACCAATTTTATTCTTGTTTTGTGATTTGCAACATTTATTTCAACACTGCATGGAGTAATTGGAGCAAAAGCATGCTAATGTTGCTGGCAATGATGGAAAGTTGCATTGGCAGGGGTGGCTGGCAACAACATCTCTTGGACAATGACATAGAATTTTGTATCTATTCCATATAATGTTGGTTTAACTTGCTTGTTAATTCACTGTTTTTAATCCTTTTCAATCATGAGTTATCATTCTAAATAACAGTTAATAACATCCTGGTGATAAACACTCACAACACCTATGAACACTGGAGACATTGAAAAAATTCTGAGTCTAAAAGTCCCAGGAAATCTTACATCTCTGGCAAATAGTATTAGCATTTCCTGGAGCAAAAAATGACAGGAAATGTTGATTTCTTTGAAGATTTCCTGAAGCATGAAAAAATTGAATTGTGTTAACATTTCTTGAAATTGGAAAACTTGCGTGCATCCAGAGTTTTCACAAGATTTCCAGAGGTCAGAAATGCTAGTAAAATTAAATGTATCTACCTAGCTTTCTAAATACACAAATGTACAGAAAATAATGTGTTTGTTCAAGATTTCCTGGCTGAGATTATCATGGGGAAACATCAAATCACTTTAGAATTTCCTGAATACATAAACAGCACAGAAACTTTGGATTTGTCCAAGATTTCCTGGCTAACATTATCCTGAGGAAATGCTGAATCACGTTAGAATTTCCTGAGTACACAAACATTGGAGAAACTCTGGATTTAGCTAAGATCTCCTGACAAGCAAACACTGAGGAAATGCTGAATGGTATCAAGATTTCCTGAGCAAGATTACTGTCAGAAAAATCTTCTTCTTCCCAAATTTCCTGGATACAGAAATTTGAGAATGGTGTAAGGTTTCCTGAGCTGGTATTGGATTTCTTCAAAATTTCCTCAGGATTTACTCAGGTAGTGCTTTGGCACTGAACCAGTACAAAATGGTTTATTGTAGTGGTTACAGAAGTACATTCTTACTTGTATGTAAAGACTATAGTCTTTATGGTGTTAGTATATCATGCTTGTATAGCAGACTGTTTACAACTTTGTATTCAGCTACTTTATAGTACAAGTTAAAGTGACAACTTGTTAAGCTCTGTGCAGAACTAAGGTCAAGATACTTTGGCAATGACAGAGATGTACAAATAGTAGTTGGCTTCAGCTTGTATGCTGTGTCAATATTGTAAGTTGTGTCCTAATTTCAAGTCAGTCAGGTCTGATCAGGTTTGGATGGTAGAGGTCAAGAGAAAGTAGTTGGAAATGTCAGAGGAGTTGGAGGAGTCAAGACTATAATGTGGTAAGATGATGTCAAACCAGAGGTCAGTCAGATAGTGTTGGAGAGGAAATCTGAGATGAAGTCAAAGACAATGAATGAGAATATAACAGAGTGTAAACTAAGTTGATTTCCAGATAAAGAACTACCTAAGAATATACAAGTACTTACAGCTGTTCTGGATACACAAAGCAGACTCCCACGATCATGTGATATTCACAAAAATAACAAACTTGAACAGATCACACAATATCTTGTCAAATACTGTGAGTTAAAGTCTGAAATTTTGTAGCTTTAGGTTTTTGATACTGGGAAGCAAGCGCCTGTGCTTATATATCTCTAACAGCTAATAGAATTTATTCTCATAAAAAATGGTTGATTTCTACTCTTGGGGCTCTCCTGCCTGATCAGGGGGAGACTAAGACATTTCAAGTAGCCTAGTATTCGTCTTAAATACTAAGTTAATAATTAGACACTTCACCTTATATCCAAAGAAGCAGGGGGAGGAAGTCCTACAGTGGTACTGGGTCTACATGGCTTGATTTACCCTGGGAACCCCTCTACCTGCCTCTGTAAAGATAGTGTCACTGGAAGCATTGAGATCTTTTCCTCAGATGTAAACATTAGGAAAACCTTGAAAGTGTGCCCCATTTTCTCAGTATTTTCCATAAATTGCAGGAAAATCTTAATAAAATCAGGTCTTCTGTCAGTGTTTGAGAAAACACTGAGAAAATGGGGCTGACTTCTAATGTTTTCCTCATGTTTTGCTTGCAGGAAAATCTCTCATTGCTTCCTGTGTGTGGAATGTTTGATTGATATATTAGTATTTAGATGAATATTAAACTACTTAAAATGTCTTAATCTTCTGTAAGGGAGACGAGCTCCCTGCACTGTAATTCTAATATTAGACAGATAAGATATACTGTTTTCATTTTGCTTCCGCTTTCTTCACACACGCATGTCAGCGTTGACTTCCCTTCTCCTTTGTATGCCCCTCTGATGTTCCTCTTTTCTTGATTCCTTTATGTTTCTCTTTCCTTATTTTTCAAAGAATTCTCATAAAACTTACAAATCCCTGTGCAGTATCTGACACATTCGTATGTTCCACCTGTCTTATTCTGTTATATTGACTCCTTTGTAGACTTTATGTTCTGTATTCTCTGTCTATTTCCTGTTTTGGCTCATTCCAGCTCTATAAAACCATGTATGTCTCGTTTACAAAATATCATTGACTTGTTTTCCCTCTACATTCAGTGTGATTTTGAGTCTCTCTCTTGTCTCTCTACTCTTGACCCTCTAATCTCTCCTTACCTAAATTTATCCTCATGTTCGCAATCTTACATTCCACGCAGAGACTGTCAACACTTACATATTGGAGCCTCACGCAACGTTCGCCGCACTGAGATTAAAAGTCTCTTTTATTTTTGGTGTGTTCCCCAAATCTCCTTTTATACCTTTTCTTTTTCTTTTCCAACACCCTATCTCATTTGGTGTAACTGCCTTCAAAACTTTAACTGCAGTGTAATCACTGTTTTAGTATTTGACTTTTTCAGAATTTAGCTGGCACCATTGCACGGACAGATAAAGCCAAGGCCGCCCCAGCTGCCTCTACCGGTCCAAACCTCCGCTCCCGTAGCCAACCTCCTTCAGCAGCAACAGCATCTTCCATAGCCAAGCTTTCAAAGAAGACAATTATCAGAAAGAAAACCATTGCCAGTCCATCTCCCCTTTGACAATCTATCACACTGCCATCAGTAGAGGACACACAGCCGGATCCTCCCACAGCCGGCCCTTCAACAATTCATGAACCAGTAGAGCTCCCATACACTCCCGACTTTACTCCATCATGCAGCCCTAATACTACTCGTTGAAATCGCTCACCAAGTCCTACGCCTTCAGCTCAATCTTGCCCGGCTGAATTTGAGATTATTAGACAAGCCATTCCATCCTACCAACTGAACCCAGCCCTCGAATTCCCAACAGCTGAAGAAGATTTTGGGTCATGATATAGCTCATCCACAAGGTCTCTATCTCCAACACTCGATACATCATCCAATCTACCATCTATAGGGCAAATTTCAGAACTCGAAACCCCTTTATTTTCGATAACATCATCTCCTGTCAACATCTCTCCTCCTCCTCCTTCTATTCTTCCTTCACACAATATGGCAACTACATTCATGGGATGTGCAGCTATGCCAGCACCAGGATCGAATCAGGCGCCGAAGACCTTCGATGGTAATGAGGATGACATTGCTGAATTTTTGGAGCAGTTTGAGAATTGTGCAGACGATGCTCAGCTGGCTGATGAAGACAAGGTTGCTTTTATTATTTGATATCTATCTCGCCAGCAGAAGGACATTCTCAAGAGTCTTGACAGATATTTAGAGACTGACTGGACTATTTTTAGGGCTGCCATTCAAGAAGTGTTCGAAGGAGCATTCAAGGAGAAGAAATACACTTGGCAGTTGTTAATTCAGTACACCCGCAACAATACTGCCATACCAATTAGGACCAATACTCAGCTTCGAGCTTACCAACAAGGATTAATGCAATCACAAAGTATCTACTCAAAGAAAAAGTCATAACTGAGGAAGAGCAAGACCGTTATTTCTGGTTCGGGTTTCATGAGGATACTCGGCGCCGTCTGGAGCAGAAATTGGAAACAACACACCCAGAACATCCTCCCAGCAAAGCCTACAAGTGGACTGATGTTTTCAAGGCAGGAAAATATATTTTCAATGTGGAGGCATTCAAGAATAATCTGCCTGAAGGACTTGACATGTCAACAGTACCAGAGCTTCAATCTAAGCCCCAAGGAGAATCTCACACTGTCACACGGACAGTTTCCCTCCCTGCTCCCCCTTCAACTTCACCATCTCCCAATTTAGATGATCTTCTCTTGCGGATTAAGGCACTAAATATCCGAGATCAAGAATATTCAGCTACATATGGAAAAATACAAGCCGCAAGTCCACTCATAGCCAGTTTTCTGCAAAAGCCTAGTGCCGCTTCAAATTCATCAACATCTTCAAATTTCTCTTCTTGTTTATTCTGCAAGGATCCTGTCAATATAAATCGTACCAAGGAATGTCCAATCGCACAGGAATATCATGGCAACAAGATGATTTCCCTCAGCAGTGATGGCTTCTGGAGATGGCCAAATGGGGACCGTATTTGAGGTCATCCTAATGGCATCAAATTTGTAATAGATCAAGCCGAGGCTCAACTAGGTGCAATGCCCAGCAATCCAAATTCAGGACAAGCTCAGGGCTTTATTCTGACAGTTGATCCCATCACTACCCCGATTCCTATGACAGCAAGCTTCATTGAAGAGGTACCCAAGACCATGGTAGAGGCATTTGCGGCTCGAGGCAACAAGACAAATTTGCCGCCACCTTCAGGAAACTCCTCTTCTCTTCAAGTGCCACCTTCAACTTCATCTGTAGACAAGAAGCCACAGTTTCAGTATCAATCAAAAGTTGAAGATCCTAAAGCTGTTCAAACAGTGTTTGACAAGATGATGGATACACCGGTCACCTTAACTCAACGAGAACTTCTATCAATTTCATCAGATTTAAGGTAACATTTCGTTGATGGATGCAAGGTCAATTGTATTCCAGTATTTTCAGCTAACTCTCCAACTTCAGATGCATCAAAAACAGCGACCTCGCTTCTTTCTCAAGTGGTAACCCTGCATACAGCTGCGATAATGGAATTAGATGTCAAGATTCAAGGGAAGCATTCGGAAATTGGCATTTATGATTCTGGTGCAGAACTTGTCTGTATCAGTGAAATGGCGGCAAGAGAAATGGGTCTACCTTTTAGCACAGACCTTCAGCTTAATATGACAGATTCTAACGGTGGTTCCAAGGCAACTTTTGGTATAATCGAAAATCTACAACTCGTTATTGGTGGGATATCCGTTTATGTTCATGCATGGATTATCAAAAATGCACCATATAGACTTCTTCTTGGACAACCCTTCCAGATTGTGGCACAGGCAGATACAGAGGATGTCGGCAAGACTTTGATGATGAAAGACACATCAAGGCCTGGATACACTCTTTGAGTCCCAATGCAACCGCATATATCTTCTTGGCAATCAGAACCGGCATGCAACCTGCTGCTCACTCAAATTGATGGTGCCGCATTGGCTGCAGCCTCTCTTTCCATGTTCTCAGGTTTCACACACTCATCAGGAACCCCCCTCATCGCATCAGACATCACAAGTGGCTCTGTATTGGATCATTTACCCACTTCCACACTTACAGCAGTCAATTCACCATTCGCTGGACGCTATTTTCGGGAGATCTACGAGTTTACACCAACTGCATTAGGACTCAAATACAAACCTGTTGATAGGAAGATCAAACCGGTTCCAACCACGATGCCTGATGAGGCTGTACCCAAGCGAAGATTCCCTGAGGATCCCCTCACATCTCTCCCTTCCCTCTCCCCTAATCCACCTCCTATCAAAGAATTTGGCAGCCGGTTAACAGAAGAACGCTGGTATGAGATTAAGGTGGACAGAGAGTTTCTTACCGAAGAAGAGCTCAAATTATCTTTCCAAGTCTTAAAGAATAACAAAGAAGCTTTAGCATGGGATGATTCTGAAAGAGGCACTTTCCAGGAGGATTATTTTGAGCCAGTGGTTATTCCAACAGTCAAACACGAGCCTTGGGCACAGAAAGGCATTCCTGTTCCGCCAGGCCTACAACAGCAAGTCATTCAATTCATCAAGAAGAAGATTGCAAGCAGTGTTTATGAACCATCTAGTTCTTCATATCGCTCTCATTGGTTTTGTGTGCTGAAGAAGGATGGGAAATTCTGCATAGTTTATGACCTGCAACCGCTCAATGCTGTCACCATCAAGGATGCCGGATTGCCCCTGAATATTGAACCATATGCTGAGCACTGCACTGGCTGATCAATTTATTCCATGGGAGATTCATATGTCAGCTATGGCCATGCACCCCTAGCCAACCACTTGAGGGATTTAACAACTTTTCAGACTCCATTAGGACCACATAGGCTCGCTTGCCTTCCCATGGGATGGGCTAATTCTGTTGCTATTTTCCAAGGATATGTTACATTTATTCTTCAAGATGAAATTGACGTGGTGCCTCCTTTTATTGATGATATTCCCATTTTAGGACCGAAAACTTGTTATGAACAAGAAGACGGCACCTACAAGACAATCCCCGAAAATCCAGGCATCCAACATTTTGTTTGGGAACATTTACAAGATGTTAACCAGATTTTTCACTGTGTCAAGCATGCTGGAGGTACCTTTTCGGTGAAGAAAGTATTTATTGGCATGAAAGAAGTCAATATTGTTGGCCATACCTGTAACTACGAAGGGTGCGTACCTGATCAAGCACGAGTTTCTAAAATCATCAATTGGTCGGCTTGTCAGAATGTCTCTGACATTTGTGGATTTCTTGGAACCTGTGGTGTCGTACGGATTTTTATTGAGAAGTTTGCTGAAGTGGCCTGCCCTCTAGTAGCCCTTACTTGCAAGAATGTCGCATTTATTTGGGAGGAACCACAGCAGCAGTCCATGGATACACTCAAACACAAAGTTATGACTGCATCAGCACTGGTATCACTGGATTACGCATGCAGAAGACTTATTACTGTCGCCGTTGACTCCTCTAATATCGCAGTTGGATGGATAGTTTATCAGTTGGATGAACAGGGACAAAGAAGACCTTCAAGATACAGATCTATTGCATGGAATGACCGTGAATCTCATTACTTGCAAGCAAAAATCGAGCTTTATGGAGTTTACCATGCTCTATGAAGCTTACAGATATACTTACTCGGTCTGCCCTTGTTCAATATCGAAGTTGACACTAAATATATTCGCAGAATGCTCAATAACTGTTATGGGCTGATCCTAACGAAGGGTTCCGAAGCGTGATCAAAGTAACGAACGAAGTCACACTAAAGAACGAAGGGTTAGAACCGAAGGACTTGGCTTCAACTTCGTGGGTTGCGCCATCTCGAACTGTACGTGTCCTTAATTTGGAACAGATTAGAACCAACAATATAAGAGCAGATTCAAATACCGAAGTTCTGAATGAAGTGTTCGAACGAAATCTGAACAAAGTCCCGAACAAAGGTAGGACTTCGGAGTAAGATCAAAGGTTCGAGGTGAAGTTCGGAGTTGATCTCTGAAGGTTGTATTCGGTTCAGAGGTAATAGAGGTCTGAAGTATATAGAGAGTGAGCACTAGGCTTGAGTTAAAGGAAGGATATACAATAGGTCTATAAGGCTAAGACGTAAGGTAGGGTCTAGTCTAATTTCCGACTGGAGAAACTAGCTAAGATACATGTACTTATATACTATAAGTTCATGGACGAAAGCGGAAGGAAGTTTTACAAACAATAAGTCAAATGTGGAACATAACACGACATAAAGTGATCGAACAATGGGTATATGCGTATCGTCGAATAGCGAAGGTTTGGGGGAATCATTAAACGAATAATGTGAATGATTGAAAAGGTATGATGGACAAATATGTGATACGAATATAAGCGAACAGAGGATATGTCATGAGAACAAATAAGCGAACGGAAATATGCCATAAGAAAATATAAGCGAACAGAAACAATACAAACGAAATAGGAACAGGCATGATGAAGTGTCATCTGTCAGAATAGAAGTAGTATTGAAGTCCAATTGTGCCAGGTCTGGGGAAGACTAATAATAGTCTTATGGAATAGTGGAGCAGATAGTGTGATAGAAGGAAGTAGGTGGGCAAAGGCATTGCCCTCGGGATCAAGAAGAAGTCGGGATGTGGGCAAAGGGTTTGTTGTGCGGATACGAAGACAAGGTGAGAAGCGAAGTCGAACGAAGTAAGATAGGAAGTCGAACGAAGTCCAAACAAAGCTCTCCAAAGGTATGTGACCTTCTCCAAAGCTTCGTAGAGGTTAAACGAAGTCATGTGTTGTGACACTTAAGCATGGGGCTTAGCAATAACCCTGACATCCAGCCCAACAATGCCATGAATTGCTGGATCGCCGCTATACTTTTATTTTCTTTCAAACTCGTTCATGTACCAGGGAAGGATCATGCAGGACCAGACAGATTATTGAGGAGAAGGAGTGCTGAAGGAGATGTGGGGGAGGAGGACAACGGATGGATAGATGAAGTTTTGGGATTGGGAATTTGGGTCAATACTTGGATGGATTTGGATGGAAATGGAGAAAGAAAATCTCTTGCAAATTCACACACAAATTTTACGACAACTCAGCTCTTTCACCGACTTTTCTCAATTTTTCGTTCACATCAATGCCGCCTCAACACATTGAAATTCCTCACAGCACGCAAGATATCAAAATGGATAATCTCCTACCACAATTTTTCGATTTTCTCTCTACAACAACAAAACCCCCCAGACTTGAAGAGAAGGACTTGAAGTGTTTCATCAAGCAGGCCATGCGCTTTTTCGTTAGGAATGGAAAATTATGGTGTAGGAACCCCTCAGGGATGCATCAACTTGTCATTATTGACTTCAAGAAATGTCTGTCACTTATATCTCAAGCACATGATCAACTAGGCCATAAACAGGCATTTTCGACTCAAAAACACCTCACAGATCGCTTCTGGTGGCCAGGACTCGACCGGAGCATTGCCTGGTTCGTCAAGACTTGCCATGAATGTCAACTTCGAAATATGCAACATGTATTCATTCCTCCTACCATCGCTACCCCCGCACCTATTTTTCAACATGTACACCTCGACACCATGCATATGCCAAAGGCTTCCGGCTTTCAATACATTGTCCAATGTAGATGTTCACTCACTTCCTATGCAGAATACAAGATGCTTTCTCAAGAAACAGGTCAAGCAACCGGGAAGTTTATTTTTACGGAGATTCTCTGCTGATGGGGATCAGTTGTGGAAATTATTACAGATAACGGCACTCCAATTATTGCAGCCCTCGACTGGCTTTCGAAGAAATATCACATCAACCATATTCGCATTTCGGCATACAACAAGCAAGCAAACGGGATCGTTGAGTGTAGTCACCGCTCCATATGTGAATCCATCATCAAAGCATGCGCAGGCAATATCTCTCGCTGGCCAGAAATCACTCCCTATGCCTTTTGGGCCGACCGCGTTACAGTCCACAAGAACATTGGTTTTTCCCCATTCTATATGGTTCATGGCGTCGAGCCCATCCTTCCATTTGACGTTACCGAGGCCACCTTTCTCATTCCAAAGTTGGACAAATGTCTCTCACACGAAGAACTTATCGCCATCCATGCTCACCAACTCAAGAAGTGTCCAGAAGACTTGTCATTAATTAAAGAATGTGTCCTCAAAGCTCGTTACGCATCAATCACCCAATTCAAGAAGGAGAATGTGAATTTAATTGTTGATTACAACTTCACACCAGGTTCCTTTGTTTTGGTCCGGAATTCAAGCATTGAGACCGATCTTTCATGCAAATCCAAGCCAAGATATCTTGGACCCCTTGTTGTTATTCGCCGCACTCGAAACAAAGCATACATACTCGCTGAACTCAATGGTGCTATCCACAAAAACCCCTATGCTGCCTTTCGCCTTATTCCTTATCATCCCCGATCCCGCACCATTATCCCCATCACTTCCCTCATTGATGCTGCCAATATACCACAGAACAAATACCCAGATTTGGATGAGTAGATCGACTGTGGTCAACATTCAAGCCCCAAGGAGGTGTAAGGGAGACGAGCTCCCTGCACTGCAATTCTAATATTAGACAGATAAGATATACCGTTTTCATTTTGCTTCTGCTTTCTTCACACATGCATGTCAGCATCAACTTCCCTTCTCCTTTGTATGCCCCTCCGATGTTCCTCTTTTCTTGATTCCTTTATGTTTCTCTTTCCTTATTTTTCGAAGAATTCTCATAAAACTTACAAATCCCTGCGCAGTATCTGACACATTCGTATGTTCCACCCGTCTTATTCTGTTATCTTGACTCCTTTGTAGTCTTTATGTTCTGTATTCTCTATCTATTTCCTGTTTTGGCTCATTCCAGCTCTATAAAACCATGTATGTCTCATTTACAAAATATCATTGACTTGTTTTCCCTCTACATTCAGTGTGATTTTGAGTCTCTCTCTTGTCTCTCTACTCTTGACCCTCTAATCTCTCCTTACCTAAATTTATCCTCGTGTTCATGATCTTATGTTCCATGCCGAGACTGTCAACACTTACACTTCCCCTGTTCATGCAGGAGAGCCCTGAGAGTAGAAATCAGCCATTTTTTATGAGAAAGGATTCTATTAGCTATTAAAGATATTTGAGTACAGGAGCTTGTTTCCCAGAATTGAAAACCTAAAGCTACAAAATTTCGGACCTTAACTCATAGTATTTAACAAGATATTGTATGATCTATTCAAGTTGTTATTTTTGTGAATATCACGTGACAGTGGGAGTCACCCTTAAGTATCTGGAATGGCTGTATATACTTAAACAGGAATTTACCTAATGAAGATAGTAGAAGATAATGGGCAAGTTGGAAAGGGTTGGAGAGCAGGGTAGATTGGATGGGGTAAATAAGGGAAGAATAACAGGAATAAACAAAGGGCAATCAGATAAGGAAGGGACTAATACAAGGTACCAGTCAACATCGATAAGGATGTAACCTATAAGAAATAAGGGCATGATAGTTGAATATAAGAATGGGAACCAATGAGGACAGGGAAACAGATAAGATCAGTGATTGTCTATGATGACGAGGAAGGTGACATGGTGATGTATACGGTGCATGGTTGGAGGTGTTGGGGTGTGTCAGAGGGTTGGAAAAGCTGTTGGAGAGCTGTTGGAAGGTGATGCCAGGATAAGGTGTAACACAACTGGTCCATGCTAGTTGCTGACTATTAAACCCCATGCTTAAGTGTCACACCATGTGACTTCACTTAACCTCAATGAAGCTTTGGAGAAGGTTACATACCCTTTGGAGAGCTTCATTTGACTTCATATCTCACTCCTTCATCTTCACATTCATACTCTACACCCTTGAATCACATCCTTGACTTTCCCTTCAACCACTTTGGCGAAGCCTTTGCTAACTACTTTGTCTATCACGTTATTCTGCCTCATGGTATCCTTGAGGATATTATTAATCGTCTTTGGCCCCTAATCCTATTGGTCCTCACAAGCGTTCCTGCACCTGCAACACATGGAAAGAATCAATCCAATACTTTTAGGCCCTCATCCTGACCTTGAATGATTGTTGTTCACTATTGCAGGTACTAAGGAGGAAGCGGCCGGAGATATTGTTAAGTACCATGATTCCCTGTGCATATTCACTGATGGCTCTGGCTACAAGGGTCATATTGGTGCCGCTGCAGTGGCCACTCTCCCCAATGGTGCGCAGATCGTCCGCCAGTACCGCCTAGGATCGGAATCAGAACACACAGTATTTGAAGGAGAAGTGGTGGGCGCGCTGCTCGCTCTGGACATTGCCCGTGAGATCCCACGGATGAAGAAAATCACTATCCTGCTAGACAATCAAGCAGCAATCCGAGCCGTTCATCGGCGCAAAGCGAAGTCTGGATAGTACCTTGTCAATCTCTTTCGTGAAGAATACAAGAGGCTCTGCAAGCGCAAACCACATCTATTAGTTCACATGGCATGGGTGCCAGGACATCAAGGCATCGAAGGCAATGAGCTAGTTGACGGCAAGGCAAAGGAAGCTGCTGAAGGATCTATCACACAACTTCGTCATCGTATTGCGATCCTCAACGGTTGCCTTCCTACCAGTATCGCAGCTACAAAAGTATACTGCTCAACGGACCAAGCTACGAGCTGCACTGGGCAAGAGCAAACACAAGCTGAGCCTCAAAACATTGCTCGGTGATCCGGACTGTACAACGCGCCTTTTAGCTAATGCACACAGCACAGACCGTTTTGAGCAATACCAAGACTACATAGACACGCAAAATGACCGAATTATTCCGCGTAGAATATGAAGAGCAATTTCACACTCAGATTCCAGTTCATCCTCTCTTATTCAAACCTGGTTCCTCAACTTTCTCGCCTATGTCTCACTCTCACCCCTATCCCTTGTTCCGCACTTATTTTGTCCAATTTCTCCTGATTCCTAATCCCTCTCTTTTTCCTTTTATTATCTCTCTTCTCATATGCCTACTATGATTATCTTTATGCTCACTCTCCATCCCTTTTTTTTTTTTTCAGATTTACAGGTTATTCCGGGCCTGGCCAACCCCCACACAGTTGCAAGACGGCTATCCTTTCACAGGGACATGCACAACCTCTTTTTCAGCAAGTCACTGGTAACCTCAAGACCACAACCTATGTGTCCCACATCCTGCTTATGCTACCCAGCATTCACAAATCTGTTTTTCTAATTTCGTCTCACCGACACGGGACTCGACACCTGCTACGAGCAGCCACTCTGCTGTGGGTAACAGGCGGGGGAGTCCGCCCGGCATCGAGGGGACATAGCCACCCTCCCGAAGGTCGCGTGACTGAGAAGGTGCCCTTTTAGAGAAGAAATGACGAGTAAGTGGAGCTTGCAAGCAGGGAAGGACGGCATGGAGACGGACGTTAATGAACATTTATTGCAGTACAAATACACAGGTTAGTTGCAACATAGGCCATAATGGCCTGCATGTAACTATAAAAATGGATCTATCTATTTATCTGACTTCAATGGCGTATTGGTAAGTCAAAGTTTCTGATGTCTCATCGATCACCTAAGCGGAGAGTCGAGATTATATGTAGCGTTGCGTATATTATTAGAAGGTATACTAAGTAATATGGACAACAACAAGGGACATGTCATCCCGTAGACGATCCCAAATGTTATCCATCGTGGCCATAGTCTCCTTGGCCATGCGAAGATCGTCTAGACCGAACAGGATGTTACGAATCACGCCATCAGCGACATTATCAGTGTTTGAATAAGGTATAAAGGAATGGCCTATGGCCTTTTCACAAGACGACAACGCCTCACGATCCAACAAATCTATGCCAGCGAGAGACACAACCATCTTCCCCACTTCCTGGTCGGGTACTCCTTGTTCCGTGAGTGATGACCGCAATCCGTCGGAAGCGAACAAGGAAGTCTCCTTTTTGGATAGAGAAACGCATGACAGAAGGTGTTGAGGAGATATAAGGAGGAGTATGCTTCCCTTGGGCCCATTTATCGACATCTACGCGATGAATCGGAGCGCCCCACATCATGCTTAACACCTTAGCAAGATCAATAGGTACTTTGAGAATGGCATCCCCAAGGGCTATAAACATGTCATATAAATGTAAGCCCAGAAAAGTATCACATTGCGGTTACATGCTTACCTCGCGTGACCCCAAGCTGCCCTTTGGTTCGATGGCCTACGATAAGATCATCCTCGCCAGGATGTTCATCCTGAAGACCTTGAACTTCAGCGATGTTGCGTAGATTGTGCAAGTCGTTGAGAGGGGTGGCAGTTAGAACATTATTAACGATACGACCGAGATCTACCAACGACAATAGTACCGCTTACTCCCTTTATAGATGGAAAAAGGACTCACATCCTTCGGAGTCGCCGAGGGAAGCGACCCACATACTCTGTTCACCAGTATGAGACCTCTTTGACATAATGACGGCAATTAGAACAGTCGATCCAGCACAGGAACGCCTCATGACGGGATAAGGATCATGTTCGCCCATCTCTTTCATACCCAGGAAGCGAGGGATATCATCCTCGGTCCATTCGCTCCAGGGCTTGGAATCCAGTGCACGTAGTCTCTTTATCATAGTTTGATGAAGTGTTGCATCGAATTCTTGAACTGTATCGACCAGGGCGATAGGTATAGTGTCATCGAGAGTGCTCGAATTCTTCGCAATTTCAGTAGAGATTCGTTCGTCAACGGTTTTCGTTAGATGTTTAGAAGCATATTCTGATACTGTGGAGCAATAATGACCTGCAAGCTCATTCTTATTTCAACAACCTGTGTAAGGAATCGATTTGTGTACCATCAAAAACGCCGACGATCAATCCATAATGAGTGTGCAGTACGACTGTTCTATCTTCATTCTGCGACTTATACGCTTGGAAGGATGCTTGATGGACTTTGAAGTTGGGGTCCAAGAGGTCTGCGGAACTACTGCTTTTGGAGGCGAACTGCATGTTCATATCATCTCTGGTGTGGTGGGTATCGTAGAGACCGATGCGAAAATCGCCATCATAGCAAATATTCGACATTGCAGATTGAAGGGCCTTGACTCGAGCTGGCTTAAACTCCGACAACAGGAACCGGCATCTTTATGTAAGCAGACGCTTAATCAGGCGCTTGCGCCAAGTGCGGTGTCAGAAAGATGAACTTTCTAACTTCCGACTTTCCAAGGCATTTATATCATTGATTTTATTGGACAAAAATAATTGTTATATTCATAAATAATAAAGTGGTATTGATATTTAGTCAAATTTTCGCCAACACTACGGTTCCCTAGGTATCAGCCCTAATCAATTCTTACTTTCCGTACTTTCCTTCGGCATGTCCCCTAGTGCTGGGCTCCGAGCTGTAGGTTTTCACATGCAACCATCCTCCCCTAATCCGGGTAGATTAGATCCTGCATATTCATTACCTTTCTCAGTGAACCCTGAGGGAAACCTCGCGAAATCCTGCTCAACCCTGCAATTCTCCCACTGGATCCCTGAGGATTCTCCAGGATTCTCCAAGATTCCCCCGGTATCCCCAGGAACTATCCCTGAAAACCATAACAATGGAAATGCCTAGAATAGATGGTATGAACACAAATTTCGGTGCCCAAAAACTGAAATTCAACAGTCCTGTCCCCTTCTAGTTAACTATTGTCGACTCTTCAGATCTGCAAATACAGCCCGTGACCCTAAACATCTGCCACCCTGTTCAAGCAGATACCACCGGGGGCTTTCGGCACTGCCATATAGTAAGGCCCGCGCGTCTGACCCAGTGCCTGGACCCTGCCTGTGAGTCATCTGAATACTATCGCGAACAACGACCATATTGTAGGTTTCTACCAGACTCATCGCCCTTCGGCGTTATGGCTCGCTGCGTCTGTCTGTAGAGTGAGCTAAGCTAGATCACGTGCACTTACCATAAAAGTCCTTTCATTTTCAAAGTCCGAAACCTTAAGTCGCTCATAACGCCTACAGGCGACTGGAGTAAAACATTAAGCGAGCATGCTTTGTTTGCTCCAGTGGATTCAAAGAATGTGTCATGTCCACCCTCCGCCTGTCAATAGATTTCACTGCTCACATCAAATAATGCTGAATCTACTCTATCATAAGTACATATAAATCTCAGGCAAAAATATATCATGTTAAGTATCTACTTACAATGCAGTGAATGACGGGTCTCTTAAGCTCAGCAGCCTTGCATTGTTTCCTCTGTGACGCCGTGAGAACCCTTGCCACTGCTCTCCAAGTCACTCTCACAGTCCACAGCACGTATAAATGGCTTTCGCTGCTTAATGAACCCATTGGTGCTGTTATGCCCTACTCTGGCATCACTTTCCAATAGCATTCTGACAGCTCCGATGGCACTCCGACCACTATCCTTACTCCGACGTCACCCGACATTCCCGACCACGTACTATCAGCATGTTATCTTCTGTTGTCCTCATTGGTTTATTTCCTTATCTTCCTATTGTCATGCCTTTAATCCTTATTGGTTATAACCAGGAAACATGCCAGACTTGTATATTCATCTGAGACTCATCCTTATCTGATTCCCCTATTCGTGCCTGTTTACTCCTTGTTATTACCCCATCCGATCTACCCTGTTTTCCAATCGTCTCTGACCTTTCCGTTATATCTATTCTACCTCCTTTGAGTTAGCTTCTATTTATAGCATATAAGTACATGTACATTCCTAGGTAGTTCTCCATCCGGAAATCAACTTAGTTTACCCTCTGTTCTATTCTCGTTCACTGTCTTTGACTTTGTCTCAGACTTCCTCTCCAACATCCTCCGACCAACCTCTGGTTGAACATTGTCTTACCACATTACAGTCTGGACCCTTGGTCTTGACTACTCCGACATCTCTGACACTCTGTCTTGACCTCTACCGTCCAAACCTGATCGGACCCGACCGACTCGAAATCAGGATGTGACTTGCAATAGCGGCACAGCATCAAAGCTGAAGCCAAGTCCTATTTGTACATCTCCGATGTTGCTGACGTACCTTAACCTTAGTTCTGCACAGAGCTTAACAGTATTTCCGGATTCCAAGACTATTGCATGTCAACACAGACACAAACAGTCACCCGTGCATCCACATTCCTGCAACCCAAATCCGACCCCCGTTTCTTGACAGCTCAAGACCAACGTGCCGATCGCCAACATCGTGCTCAAAGCAGAGGTCTAGTCGACAGTCAAGGACAACCCCTCAGACCTTTACCACCACCCACCAGACCTCGCCGACAAATAGCTGGATCAACCGACACCTCGGGCCTTCCTGGACTACCACCAGATGATAACCCCTGAGGGAACGACAATTCCGACCACAGGAACCAATCTCTACACCCTTCACGCAACAACTCCCCTAGGGGAAGTACAAGCGGAGGAGGTAACGGACCACCCAACGGTGGCGATAATGGTGACAATGGTGATGGTGATCCACCTCCTGACCCTCCCCCAGATGGTGACAAGCCCACCGACTTCGCGGACGACATTCGCCATGAACTCTGATCACTGCTCTCGGGGGGTAGGGAGCCCAGTTCCAAAGTTCGAGCACCAGACCTGTTTGATGGATCTGACCCCAACAAACTCAAGGTCTACTTAATCTCTTGTCAAATGGTCTTCCAAGTCCAACGACAGAGTTATGCATCAGGCCGAAAGAAAGTCGGGTACACCCTAGCTTTCCTGAAAGGAACTGCTCTTGAGTTCTTCGAACCCTACATTCTTGCTGAAGACGATCCTGACTATGTGGAGCCTACATTCTTCACTGACTGGATTGCTTTTAAACAGATACTCCTTGACAACTTCGGCTCTACCTTCCCCAAGGAAGAAGCTGAGATGGCCCTAGAGAAGCTGGCATTTCCCGACAGTGGCTGGGCAACTAAGTACTTCATTCAATTTGTCAAGTACAAAGCCCGCACCAATTTTGGTGATCGCACCTTCCGACGCATTGCCTACTGTGCCCTTCCAAAAATGCCTCAAGAATTGTATCACCGACATTACACCCTGACCCGATAGTTATGAAGATCTCCAACACCTCATTCTTCAACTTGATGCCCATTACTGGGAATACAAGTCGGAGGAGAAAACTGAAGCCAAAGCCGTACCCAAAGCTAACACCTCCACAGCGAGCAATAACTCTTCAGACAATGCTGGCAGTTTGTCAGGGAGAAACAAAACTACCTCTGACAAGGGTAAGACCAAGCAAAAGTCTACCCCAGTCAATGACATCGGCTCGAAGCTCGGACCCGATGGCAAATTACTACCGGCTGAATGCCAGTGACGCATCGATGGTCACCTCTGCCTGGTATGTGGTAAGTCTGGTCATATTGCCAAAGACTGCCTCCGAGCCAAGACCACACCCATGACCACTACCTCGACCCAGACCAAAGCCAGAACAGTTATGATTGAGACGATCACTGACTCTACTGAGTCAGCTGAGGCCTCAGGGTCAAAAAATTAGGTAGCAACTCTCCGGGCTTTGCTCAGCCAGAGGGTTGCGTTGACCCATCCTGTGCAAGCCAAATCCTTCGACTCAACACTTCCACTCTTTCGACCCCAAACTCTCTGTATATATCCACTACTCTCCCAACCATCTCTGATCCTCTCCGCACTCTTGTCAATTCTGGCTCGTCCGACTGCTTTATCGAAAAATCTTTCATCAAGTCCAAAAACATTTCTACTTGGCCAGTCTCTCCTATCCCTATAGCACTATTTGATGGTATTATTAATTCTATGGTCACAGAAGCTGTCAACCTTGATGTCTGCCTACCTTCCGGTGACATCACTCCGATGACTTTTTATGTCACCTCTCTGGATTCAACCTGTTCAGCCATATTAGGACACAGCTGGCTCACCCGTTACAATCCATTGATTGATTGGGTATTGGGCAGCATCTCGCTCAGAAAAGGCTTTACACAAGAATTACCGTCGACTTCCACTAGATCTGTGACCATATCACAGGCCCGATCATCAGCAAAACAAACCCCCGAACCTTCCGACCCCTCTGACGGTCCTCAGACTTCACCAACCCCTCTGATACCACCCAAAATCTCTATTTCCTTCGTCAATGCAATTGTGTTCAATCGCACTTGTAAGCTAGAGGGCTCCCAGAGTTCCTCCCTCAACCTCAATAATCTGACTCTCTTCGCCCAAGCAACTAAGGTTGACGACCCAGTAGACCTCAGTTCCATACCAGAGGAGTACCACGAGTATGCCGACATCTTTTCTAAAAAGAATGCTGACACGTTACCCCCACACCGACCTTACGACCTCAAAATCAACTTGGACGAAGGGACAGCTCCCCCTTGGGGACCGATCTACTCTCTATCTCTGATTGAGCTTAAGGCTCTCTGAGAATTCTTGGACAAGCATCTGTCCATTGGATTCACTGCCCTTCCTGTTCCTCTCATGGTGCACCTGTCCTGTTTGTTCACAAAAAGGATGGATCTCTCTGACTTTGTGTGGATTTCCGAGGACTCAACAAGATCTCTAAAAAGGATCGTTATCCTCTCCCACTGATCTTCGATCTGCTGGATTCCCCAAAGAAGGCATGCATCTATTCCAAACTTGATCTCCGACATGCTTACCATCTTGTACGCATCACCGACAGCGATGAATGGAAGACAGCTTTTAGAACCCGCTATGGTTCTTTTGAATGGCTCGTTATGCCATTTGGAGTCACCAACGCTCCAGCAGTTTTCCAACAATTTGTTAATGACATCTTCTCCGACCTCCTCGATGTATCTGGCTTGGTATTGTAAGGGCAACCTAAAGGAGCTGAGCACACAAGCCCAAGGCCTAGCAAGGGGATCCAAAGCATATATATAAACATATTCAACAAGAAAATACATGGGAAACACACCTAGCAAGGGGATCCAAAGAGAACAGAGTGAGGAACCCTTGCTTTCGAGACACTACCTATGTCCTTCCATGCTAAAAATACCCTTCTACATAATCAACCAATGAGAAGTTTGACAGATGACAGCCTGTGGGAGCCTATACCACCATTGGACAGCTCTATCAATCCGCGGAACGTGACATGTGACAGCGTGACACATAACACCGGCAACAGTCCACCAATCACAAAAAGATAAAAGAATGAAAAGAGTAATAAAATCAGATATAAAGGAATTAAAAGAAATAAAATGATTAAAAATCTCGAAAAATAAGAAAAGAAAGGTAGTTAATAGAATCAAGAATGCAATCCAAATATAGAAGGAGAATTCATGAAAATAACAATAAACATTTTAAAAGGGAATTAATAAAATGAAAAAGGCATGTAAATGCATATAAAATAAAATGATAAAATTGTCTGTTGTCCCCTTACAGGTATATCTTGATGACATCTTAATCTTCTCCGACAATATGGCCGACCATAAGAAACATGTCCGAGAAGTCCTCCGATGACTCCGACTACATGGTTTATACGCCTGAGCTGACAAATGTGAGTTCCACCAAACTCAAATTGAATTCCTGGGTTACATCATATCTGAGAAAGGCCTTAAGATGTCGGACGACAAAATCAAGACTATTGAAGAGTGGCCTGAGCCACGCAAGATACATGATATACAATCCTTCCTTGGTTTTGCTAACTTCTATTGCCGATTCATCGAGGGATATTTGCACATTACTGTTCCACTCACTAGACTCACCCGCAAGGGTACCCCTTGGCTCTTTAGCGAGCAATGTCGACAGGCTTTTGAACTCCTCAAACAAGCATTTACCACTGCGCTGATCTTACACCATTGGATTCCTGACACCCTGCTCATGGTTGAGATAGATGCCTCTGACTATGCCCTCGCTGCTATCTTTTCCATTTTAATTAATGGTGTCCTCCACACTGTCACTTTCCTCTCCCGAACCTTCACTTCTACCGAGCTCAACTATGACATCTACAACAAAGAACGTTTGGCCATCTTTGAAGCATTCAAAAAATGGCGACACTATTTGGAAGGTTCTGCCAAACCAATCGATGTTGTTACCGACCATAAAAATCTTGAGTACTTTTCTACGACGAAATTATTGACTCACCGACAGGCTAGATGGTCTGAATACCTTTCACAATTCAATATGACCATTCGCTTCCACCCCGGCAAGCTCGGTACAAAACCCGACACTCTTACCCGACATTATGAGGTCTATGCTAAAGAGGGGAGTAGTGGCTACGCCAGTGTCAACCAGCAGAACTTCAGGCTCGTGTTTACCACTGAACAATTGACTGCTTCACTATGCGCTACTTATTTCATTGCACCAGCCCTTCAAGGTGCAACCCTCATGGATGTTGAAGCATTACACAACGACATCCTATCATCACTGGCTGACGACCCAATCGCCTTCCAACATGTCGAAGACAATTCCAATCCAAGATGGAAATTATCCTATGACCGCCTATTAAGATGCGATGATAAAATCTACGTTCCTGACGCTAATGATCTCCGACTTAGGATTCTACAATACAAGCACGACCACATCTTGTCCGGACATTATGGCCAGAACAAAACACTACAACTCATCCGATGAGATTACATGTGGCCGGGTCTCCGATCCTTCGTCCTGGAGTTCACTAATTCATGCGTCATATGCAAGAGGACAAAAACACCTAGGCACAAACCCTATGGACTCCTCAAGCAACTACCGATCCCTGTCCGACCTTGGAATTCCATATCCATGGATTTCATTGAACAACTCCCGACTTCCTCTAGTTACACTGCCATACTGGTTATTGTCGACAACTATCTAAACAAAGCATCTTCATTCCGACAATGAATACAATCATGTCACAAGAACTCGCCAAACACTTTGTCATCCATGTCTTCTCCAAACATGGTGTTCCATCCCACGTCACATCTGACCGTGGTTCAGAGTTTGTCTCACACTTTTTCTGATCACTTGGCATCGCACTTGACATGAAACTTCATTTCATGTCAGGTTACCATCCCGAGGGCAACGGACAGACAGAATGTACCAATCAGACGTTGGAACAATACCTCAGAGTCTTCTGCAACTACCAGCAAGACAACTGGTCCGAGCTCTTACCCCTTGCCGAGCTTGCTTACAATAACGCACTCAGTGCAACAACTAACATATCTCCTTTCTTTGCCAATAAAGGCTACCACCCAAACATTACTGTTTATCCCGAATGCGACCTCACCTCGGCCTAAGCAAGAGATTTCATGGTCAACCTCGATGAACTTCACCAGGAATTAAGTATAACACTGTTTATATCTTAAGTTCACACCTAAACTAACTGAACTCAACTATATAGAGCTAGGTAGTACAAAGGTATGGGTAAAAAGATATATGCCGGTGCCTAATGCGCCGGCATGCTAAATACAAGCCATTGTGGACACATATGGTGTCCACACTAATTATAACTGCATTCCTGATGTAGTGCATATAACTAATATCATGTATATTAGTTATTAAATATATTATAATAAATTTATTTATATTGATATAACAGTATACAGCTGTTACATCCTCCCCGGCTGACTGCTACTAGCAGTCAAGCATATAGATCCTCCAATTCTGGATCTACATTCATGGTACTCTCATTATTGAGAGTACCACTAGGTCACCCACAGCAGAACCATCCATTTCCACATCTGGAGTACCACTGGGGGGGTGCTTCCTCATAGGGAAGCACCGGCTTGCGCACTTGGTTGTATGAGTCCAAGTCTGCATCCAGCCATTGCCGGCTGGACTCACCAGTCTTGGCTGGTGTCGGTGCATGCACTGATAGTCGTGACTGAAGGGATCCAGTCATGGGTCGCTTGCCCTTATTAGGGGCCGGCAAGCACTGATTGAGGTGCATATACGCAGTGTGCTCAGATCCCGCGCCACTGCAAGGCCTCTTTTCTTCATGACATATCATATAAGAAATGATATGTTTGTAAATCTGTTCTCTTGTAAGAGAACAGTGCTCAATGACCAGCGCTAGGAAGTCTGGTCCTGTAGGTAGTTTCTCAGACTTGGTGGCCTGAGACTTGCTAGTGCGGCCCTTGGCTATTGTGGTACCGATTCACAATGGAGTGGACAAATCAGTAGTCCACATGCTAGCCTTGTGGTCCGCTCTCAGTAGATCCTTAGAGAATCCACTGAAAGCTGTGTCAAAGTTGTCATGGCTACCGAAGACTGCTTTCATTTGGGCCATGAAAGCAGGGCGCGAGATATCCGCGGCTACCTTGGATATCCACACTGCAATGTCTATATCTTCCTCAGGGAAGTAGCTGTCACTATCGTCCCTAATGGTGTTAGGGACACTCATAGGATTGGTGTGCCAATCCTTTAATGTATTCCACATATACAGTGACCAGTAATCTGGTCGCTGCTCCGGAACCCGAATGCGGTTCTGGAAACTATTGTCCTCGAATAATTTTCGAGGATGCTTGCGAGAGTAAGTCCTGTCTCCAGGACTTGCTAAGGGGTGTGGACCAACGTCTGATGATGAGACGTCGGTAGCAGAGGCGACCATCAATGATCAGTCGCCCATAGGAGTTTCTGGTTGGAGACTCAGTAGTCAAGCCTCCAATTCCTGGATTTTCTCTTTGAGATCATCCATGTCACTGCGAAGCTGACAATTGTTGGCTTTCTCATCATCCAACTCTTTTTCAAGAGTTATCCGTTCCTCATTGAGGTCAGATATGTAGTTGCTTACATGGGGCCAGGCCTCATGTAAGCCATTGATAATCTCATCCTTTGAGAATGAGAACTTGGCCGGACGTTGCTCGATGTCCTCCAAGAGATGCTCTAAGTAGCTAGAGCATCTATCACACCCTGTCAGGTGGTACACGAAGCAGGCACCCAATATGGTGCCTACCTCTACATGATTTTCATCATGTCGGGCTTGTTGTCCGCAAAATCGTGACAGCAATTCAGCAGCGGTTCCGCTGTGTGGGGCGTGGCTCATTGTGACTCACGCAATGGGCAGGTAGTGACTATGTCACTACCATGGTGGTTCTGGTTAAGATGCCAAGCACCAGAACCGCACTAAAGGTATATTTATACCTCGACTGGCAGCCAGCTGGCTGGCACTGATCTCATCAGTGCTTCTTGAGGCCACATGGGCCTCGGATCAGATTATTTATATAATTATCTGATCTATGACGACTCATAGGCCGAGTTGTTCTATTATTACTTTATAGTAATAATGGTGCATATATGCGCTGAAATACCTTATTATTAAGGTATTACTTGATCTTATAGATTTTATGATATAATGGCATGCTAGCTGCGTGCTGTACTAGTTATCTTGTGTATATGCACATATATCCGCATATATCCGCCTTAATTCCTCTTTCTTGAGGAATTAATAGGTTTACTTCCTAACCTAGGAAGATCGTGCAGTCGCTTAACGCCGTGGAGCTTTAGATACCGGTCTAGAGCTTCCAGTTCCTTGACACCTGAAAGGGGTTCCCAGGTGATGTCTCCTAGAGTCCATTGTACTCTAAACTGCAAGCCGTCATTGGACCATTCATGTCCAATGATTTCCTCAACAAACCATTCCTGTTTGTCATCCTTACCAAAGTCATAGAAGGCTTTGGCTTCTCGGTTTGGGAACCGAGAATCATTATTAGGTATATGGGGCCTAATAAGACTGTTGTGAAAGGTCACATGGATCTTTCTAGCCTTGAGCTCATCAGGGAGTTCAAGTACGACATGGGAGCTCTCATTCTGAGCTTCCAGGACTTTATAAGGTCCTATAAACTTTGGTAAAAGTTTACGAGCCCTACCCTTGGGTAGGTTCAAGTTCTTGGTACTTAAATATACCAAGTCACCAGAGAAATATTCTTCTCCTGGTCTCCGCTTCTTATTCACATTCACCGTCTGTTTAATGCGACTCGCTATAATGGCATCATGAGTAGCCATTATATTCCATTTTGCTTGTTCAGCAAAGTGTTTAATACCTTTATATCTGGTATTAAAATCAGTGGGAAGATTTATACGCGGGATATACCTGTATATGATCTCGAATGGGGCATATCCAGTGGATTTACTAGTGCTACTGTTAATAGTGAATTCCACCATTAGACAACACTCTGCCCAGTCCTGCTGATCATTGGCAACTACTGTTCTCAGTATTTGCCCAATCGAACGATTGGCCCGTTCTGTCGCTCCATCAGTTTGAGGATGGAATGAAGTGGACATTAATAGTTTAGTACCTATTAATCACTGCAATTCACTCCAAAATATAGAAGTGAGCTCAGAGTCACGATCAGTTACAATTGACTCTGGTAGTCCATGTAAATGGACTACTTCCTTCAAATACAACCAAGCTACTCCTCTGGCTGTAACTCACACATTTGTTGGAATCAAATGTACTTGTGATGAGAACCGATCGATGATTACCATTAAGTAATCATATTCCTCATCCTTTGTCTTATCCTCTGGGAGGGGACCAACAAAGTCAATACCTATCGAGACCCAGGGTCCATTAGGTATTGGAAGACTATGCAGTAGACCTACTGGTCTATGATTATCAGTCTTGGCTGTTTGTCATGAGCTGCAAGACTGAAAGAATGACTCAATGTCATTGGCCATACTGGTCCACCAGTATGCTCTACGAATATATTTCACAGTTTTATAGGTTCCGAAATGTCCTATAATCTTATGTGCCTGGTCAATTATAATTTCGACCAGTCTCCTCCCCCTTTGGAAAGCATCCTCAGGGATGCAGAGAACATCTCTACCAAGTTGATTTTTGGTAAATAACAGCTTGTCTCGCATGGCAAATTGCTTATGAGCAGAGACATCTGCGACAACTTTAGATAATAAGTTGTCATTAACATAATTATTTCTAACTATGTCAAGGAAAGAATTATCTCCTTCTATGTGTTGATGCAAATTAACTTTGTCAGCACCAGAGCTGAATCCAAGAATGTCATCTTCATTATTAGAATCAATTTGTTCACCCTCTGGCAAAACTAATTGATCCGCTTCATCTTCCCTAGGCTCAGGTCTTTCCCTGAGTCTATTAGTATGTCTAGTTGCAGCAGAAACTCTAATTTCTCTGTTTGCAGCCATTTCAACATACCAGTCAACTGGCAGAGTATCTTCGTCAGGATCAAGCCATACATCAATATCGACGTACTCTCATTCCGGGTGAACTTCCTCAGGAAGATCATTCTTGAAATAGCGAGACAGGCAATCTGCTACTATGTTCAAGACACCTGGAACATGAATAGATTCATAGTCAAACCTACTAATGAAATCCCACCAGCGAGCTTGTCAAGCTGTGAGAGTCTCCTGAGTCTTAAAGAATATAAGACTCTTGTTGTCAGTTACTAGGATGAATTTCTTCCTAATAGCTTATCTTGCCATTTGGCAAGAGCTTCCAGTACAGCTAAGGCTTCATGTTCATAAGTCCGGTAACTCTGCTGTGCTGAAGTGAATTTCTTTGATAGAAATGCAGCACGATGACAAGTATTCCACTCCTTGCCTTGTCCGATGTATCCTCCAACACCAAAGTTGGAGCCATCAATCACCACCCATATATCAAGTGGTGAGTTTCAGTCAAGCGCCTTAAGAATTAGGTGCTTGGTAGCCATGTGCTTTATGCTCTTAAAGCACTTATCCAGAAATGGAGTCCACTCAAAAGGACGGTTATTTCTGTTTATACCAGTCAATGGGCTGGTATATGCTGAAATATCTGGTAAGAACAATGCCAGATAGTTGCATAATCCTACGAATCACAGGATTTCATTGTAGCTTCTTGGAGTTCTCCAGCTATGAAGGCGATACAGTTTATCTGTATCAGCATGAATACCTTGGTCATCAATGATATGGCCAAGGCAATCCATCCTCTCTGAGTACAAATCAACCTTAGTTTTACTTAGGTATAAATGATTTGCATGCAATAAAGAGAACACTTGACTCAAGTGTTCCTCATGTTCTTCTATTGACATAGAGAACACAAAAATATCATCCAGATACACATGGATGAATCGACCAACTTGTTTGATGAATATAATAGTCATCAAATGCTGAAATGTAGATGGAGCATTACAGTCACTCATCTGCATCACAAGACTTTCATAAGTCACGAAAATTGTGGCAAATGCAGACTTGTCCACATCTCTATCCACAATATGTATCTGTTCATACACTTCAGTTAGATCAATCTTGGATCTAACCTGAGACCTGGCCACATCATTTCTGATCATGTCTTGGTCAGAAAAAGGAGTTACATCCTTTACTGTGTTTTCATTCTGCAGACGCTTGTCAAACACAGTTCTCAGCTTGCCTGTCTTTTTAGGAAGACAGAGCATAGGTACAGCCTGTTGTGTAGACGTCTGTCTCCACCATCCAGCTGTAACATATTGATTGATTTTATCAATCAACTGTTCCTTAAGTGCTTCAGGACATCTGGGAGGCCTATAACGAATTACTTTTAATGGATCAATTAACTTGATCTCATGATTTACCTCCATAAATGGAGGTAACTCCAAAGGGATATCTCCAAAGATATGCTCATACCTGTTCTGCCAGGCTTCTCTCAATGCAGGAATATCACTTGTAGTTAGTGATATTCTACTCTAAACACCATAAAAACACTGTTCAGTTCTCCTACTTCCTTGGTTGCTGCTGCCATAGATAGCAACAACTGATGGTGAGACTATTGGTAAAGTTTTACTAGTCTCACCCTCCTGGCTACATTTCGAAGTGGGAGCAGGAAGAGCCTTAGGCTTTTCCTTCTGCAGACAAGCCTCATTTTCATCTGCTTCAGTTGGCATTATACTGCCAAACTGATTGGGGAAACTAAGTTTACCCATTTGAACACAATTGTTCTTGAAATCCAATAGGATTTCAAACCGACGCAAGAACAGAGTTCCTAAAATAATGTCATTGTAATTGACATTAGCGATGTCGAAATACTCATCATACTCCTCTTTGCTGAGAAGTAATTTGGTAGTAAGTCCATATTAAACAGTGGACTTACTTCCCACACAAGCCAATTGTAGAATAACTGGCTTCTCCAATTCAAACTTAGGAAGTTTGTTGGCTCTCACGAAATCACTGGAAATCATGATTCCCTCACAACCACTGTCTAAATGGCAGTGGGCCTTGGTTCTTCCTATATCCCAAAACACAGATATAGTTTCATTCTCTTTACCTCTTGTAGGTAAAGGACAAGCCTTCTTCCTTACTCGATGGTCATAGACAGGTTGTTCTTTTCCACCTGTCTCCATGTAACAGATATAGTCTGTTATATCATTATACATATATATATATATATATTCATTGTAGTATATACTTAATAACTAATAAACATATTAGTTATATGCACTACATCAGAGATGTAGCTATTATTAGTGTGGACACCATATGTGTCCACAACCAGCTGTATTTAGCATGCCGGCGCATTAGACACCAGCATATATCTTTTTACCACACCATGTACTACCTACTCAATAAATAAGAGTTCAGTTAGTTGTGTGTCAACATATAAGATATACCAACTGTTATATCTTTTTTAACTTTCTCCTAAAAGTTCGGTATTCAACGGACAACATAGTTGTACGGTAGTGCTTGGTATTTAAAGGGCATATATTTGCGCGGAAGTACCACGGGTTAGAACTAACAAAACCAAAAGTTCTAATATTCATCACACAACCCATTGTGTGATTAATATTTGGTATTCAATGTGCCAGACAGCACGGCAGTACCACGGATTTGAACTAGAACGTCAAAACCGTAGATTATTTGTAGGTCTACAAATAATTACATAGATCATGATGAGTCACAATCGTGGTCACCGAAGAGCATGGGCAGAAGAGCTGTCCGTGGTGGATATTGAGGACAGTGAGCCCACTACAGGGCTCACTACGGGGGATTTGACGAATTCCCCTTCCCGCTCTGTTGACCCCCAACAGAGCATCCGGATGATCCACATGTGTGAGCATATGGGTCGCCAACTGCACCCAGAAGGGTACAGTTGCCTAGTAGGGTGGGAGTGCTTCCTCGCACTGCCACTCAGGGTCTGAGCCCCAGCCGATTGGCCGGGGCGTCAGGGACTGCCCACCGGGGCAGCCCTTCCCCGCCAAGAGTGACTTCTATCACAGCCACTCAGGGTCGCTATTCCCCTCGGGGAATAGATCACAGATCAGAGTCACGCAGTGACCCTGGCTGGGTATCTCCTACCAGAGGAGATACCAAAGAGCACTTCATTATTCCTGCTAGTGAAGTAGTAGTACTCTGCAAGGAGTACTCAGAGTTCATAACTCTGAAGGACAACGCAGAAGTTGTCCTAGCTGAAGCCATGGAGGCTACGGAGTGGCTGAATACCGTATTCAGCCGAGTCAGGGCATCCATGAATAGGATGTCCCCACAGATGAAGGAACTATTTTTAGTTCCTGCTACTCAAGCGTTAGGGAAGACACTTGAGTCCGGTAACAACCGGGCACATGATAGAGCAGCTGCCCAAGCAGCTACTCAGCGTATCATAGCCCAAACGGCTATGATAGAGCCAGCTCCCGGATCAGGAGCTGAGGAACGTGCAAGAACTACGCGTTCTTGCATCCCTGGTGACCGGTACTCCCGGGCACCCCTTTCCCGGAATATCACCGAGGATAATCCACACCCTGCTTGCAGGAATTTCATGCTGACAGAAATGCTGGCAGAAAGTAGATTCTATAAGTGTTGAAATGATAAACAAATTTATAAATTAAACAAGCAATAAATCCTATCCAGAATCCATATCTTTTCATTTTGACTTAGAGAAAACCCAAATTTTGGCTATCCAGAAGTGGAGACTAAATATGGATTTTCTCTAAGTCAAAATGAAAAGATATGGATTCTGGATAGGATTTATTGCTTGTTTAATTTATAAATTTGTTTATCATTTCAACACTTATAGAATCTACTTTCTGCCAGCATTTCTGTCAGCATGAAATTCCTAAATCTCATTAGATTTTCTCTCAGACTAAAATAGCAATTTCACTAAAGCATTTCACACAGTTGAAAAGAATGGGTGTCTCTTGTGTGTGCTATACCAATAGATACTAAGCTTCAAAACCTTCACTCTATTCTCCTTCCTTTCTTATCCACCTGTGCTTTGTATGCTAACCACCACAGTTACCAATTACTAGAACTAATTCATGTATTTAAATATGAAATATATATCTTAATTTTTGGCTAAAGTATTGTGTTATTATGCATAATAATTATTTTATTTATTGAATAAAAATGACCAATAATATGGTAGTAGGCATGCCTACTGAGACTATAGGTTCTATAGTTCACTGCATAGATGTCTATAGTACCTGTGGCCGCTATGCTAGCACAAAATGACATGACTTCTATGGAAGCTATGGAGACTACCATAGTGTACATAAATTACAGAGGCTACAGTGTCTATGGATGCTATATAGCCTCTATAGCATTTGCCAACTTTCCTGATGGATGCAAGTGATTGCGACTGTAGTATGTATAAGTTCAAGTTCACATACTCCGAACGATGGCTTACCATGATGTACATTTATTTTCTTAGGTCGATTATAAACATAGCGGCAGGTCAATACTTGGAGACGATGTGCGTGATGTACAAAGGCAAGTCCAACTTTCAACCCCTCTTTCCTACACGAGGTAAACAATGTCTGCTTGATCTCTTCAGCTCTACAAGAACCTAGTAACATGATGTTTTCCATCATACATACTTTTGTTTGGTTCGGCCATGTTCTTTGACATAATGTATTCTGCTTTCTCCTCGGAAAAGGTCTTCAAGCACATTTCCAGGGTGCCTCAACGCCATTGTTTCAATACATCATCCGTGATGGTAAACTAAACTTCCTGTAAGCCGAAAAAATAATTCAGACTCAGCGTAAACTGTCTAATAAGTCTTATTATTATGATTATTATTCCTCAGTGTTTTTATAATGAATTTCGGTGTTTTAATCACTGTCATCATTGCCGAGGCTGGGCCGATTAGTTTCTATTAGCTGCGCGGGTAACGCTATCAGTATGATAATACGTTGAAATTTCCAAAGAATGGGTTATTAATAGTGCGTATGCAACTAGCATCAGCGTGAGTGATATTACTTTCAGTTTCTCGATCTACGCATCCGCTGACTAATGCACTCCAGAATAACAGCTGCACTGAGTTCAAGGTATATAATTAAATGATGAAAATTTGAGCACCCTAATATTTTCGAATGCAGTTTCCTCAACCTCAGAGAAGCTGCCGAAAATCACATATAATTCACGATTCCCCCTCTTTGATAACTGGAACCGCCCGTCAATGGTTAGGAAGGCGTTCTCAACCAGGATTCATGAGCATTGATGAATTTGCTGCACAATTACCCTCTTGAGACGCTGAAGAAGAAGAAGAAGAAGAATCTGCTCTGTAAGGGGACTTGGATAATAGTGGTATTGCAGACGTATACATTTTTGACTGCTGATGAGCCGTGAAGTTCGAATAGACGACTTGAAGCACTGGATATCTTGACGGTATACTAACCTTTTACTATTGAACTATTTGTACAATCATAGCTCCTTTTCAGAGGAAGGACGGTGCTGATTTTACAACTTACAAGAATACTTACAATATGAGATCCAAACCTAGGTCTATCTATAATTAGTGTTTAGATTTTTATCATTTCCTGTTTTTGGTATATCTCGTTCTCGTTCTTTATACCCGGCAAACGGCTCAACCGGTCAATAAATAACATATATCCCAATGCAATCTCACCGGTAGATTCGGTGTTGCGCGGCTTTTGCACGGCTTTTGCACGATCTCTCAGTAAATCCTGCCAATACAACTGCTCCCCGAATAATCATTTAAAAATGGATAAAAGTTTGTCATTTTATATATCCTAGGAAGTCTATCCAGATCACAGCAGTTGGTTTTCCAACAATGTAACTATAATGTAAATGAATGAAGCAAAGAAGGAAAGAGGAAAATGTCCATGACTAATAATTCACAATGTCCGTGCGTAAGTATAGATTAAAGACACAGGGTAATAGAGAGCGAATGGTCCAGAAAATAATGCAGGGGTACAGTGACAGCGCCAAGTTATCCAGAACGGACCCTTGAGGATAAATGAGATACGAAAGTCCATACAGGTGGTAATGCGACGTCTAAACAAGGAGTGAAGTGAAAGCTGAAGCGATGGTGTGATACAAAGGTTACGGTCGTGCTAAATGAAATGAATCAAGTCAGTGGAACATCATTCTACAGAAGAAAAAGTCACTGACCAAGCTGCTCCTTGCGGTAGAACCAGAAATATCCGAAAACGATAATGATTTGGCAGATCCTAAAAAATGATTGTTTAGAAAAGATGTAGAGAGCAAAGTATGCAATGGACTTACATCGCGATCCAGAATGGCGCAGACGCCATTGGACTGCCTTTTAAACCAGCTAAATATCGAAATTAGCATGCAATGTTTTGAACTATAAACCTGAAAACATACTGGTAAAGTCCCATTGACCAATGTCGGGGAAGACAGTGGCAGGTCCAAGGCGATTTGGTGCGGTGGCCCTTGCAACCATCACGCAAATTGCACCGATAACCTGTGCGAAAGCGAGGGTAGCGCAGACATGTAGACGCGATAGTGTCTGGAGCAGGATCATTCCCAATCCCACTCCTTGGATCGCGTCGAGGACACCAAGCCAAAGCCATAATGAAGTTCCGAGATATGGTCCTGCGGCTCCAGCCCATGGGATGTAGAGTGCTAGCGAGGATGTACCCCAAAGCATCTGAAGAAGAGTGTGATTAAAGAGGAAGTCTGATGAATTGTTGCATAACACGTACTTGACACCAACGGGGAGCTCCCAGGCCGACAGCAAACACAGGCAACAACCAGGTATGTGTCTTACTGAAGTATGTCAACACGTACATCATGAAAGCCCAGACGAAGATGAAGAATACAGCCACGAGGAGTAACGTGGCCCACGTTGGGATGTTAGTACTCCACAGGAAGGTCCAGTTACGACCGTAAGGCTGCAAAAACATTCGTCAAATACTACGGCTGGTATGTAACGAAGAGAACATACACCACTGAGCCAGTAATCTCGCAAGACCTCAGATGCCAAGAACCATAACACCAGCTTACGGCGCAAGAGTGTCCTGATGAAGTTGGGTACTTTTGGTGGAATTTGACGGTAGTAGTCTGACATGGATATTAGACATTAGATCCAACCAAGAAGTACGGATCACTCACCGGGCAAGCCACGAAGGATGAGGAAGAAGAAGATGAAGCAAACAAGGGACAAAGGCCACAGAATGAGAACAATCCACCATGGTGCTGAGGTTCCGGGGATTGCACCGCTAAGCTTGTGGCCCCAGTACCAAAGAGCTGTAACCCAGATCTGTTGCGAGCCCTGAACGATACATGCTCTCAGAGTCCAAACTTCCGTAGCCGCACCCTAAACCGAATAATTAGTCCCATTCAAAACATAAACTACAATCCACTCACAGCTTCCTCTCCAAAGTTGAGACCAAAGTACAAGAACGCGGCAGCAGACGCAACGGCGTAGGACCAAGTAGCCAAGTTGGTAAGGATATTTTGTGCGGGTGCTAGTGACGTGCTAACTGAAGGAAGACCAACCAAGAAGAAGGCGAGACCGTAGAATATCCAAGGGAAAGAAAGAACGTAGACGGAGGGTTTTAGACGGAAGAGAGTATACCAAACAGCGGAGGCGACCAAGAAGACTGCGCCGAGAACGTAGAGCTGGAGGTTGTTCTGCCAGTTTTGTCCGGAGAGCAGTGTGATCTGGAAACTCGTTGCACCCAGCGTCTAAGGGAATGTTAGCACTGGTATATTATCGCGGTATTAGCTCGCTTACCTGACCAAGAGCCAAGATGATAGTGTACAATGGCCAACTGTAAACTTCTCGTTGCAAAGCGATCTGTAGTCTTGTCAACACAGGCTCCTCGAACGCGGCATCGTAGTTCGCGAGGGGTCCAATATAGTCATCGTGCATATTAAGGAAGGAGCCACTTTGTTCACCGTGATGGACAGAAGAGAAACCGCCAGGCGCTGTAAACAAGTTAGCGTGATACTTGGAGAATAAACAACAGACGTACATGACGGACGAGAGTACTCTGAGGGACTGTAACTCAAGTCTTGTACCGAGCCAATGCGAAGCGAATGGACGCTATTAGCACTGGAGAGCTTATCCCTACGTACGCGGTTGAAGAACTTCTCCTCGCTCTTGGTCAAGAACTTCTCGATCGACAGTTCTCCCTTAGAGTTGTCAACGGAGAGAGTCTGCAGCTTTTGAACGAATTCTTGAACGACTTCGCCATCGGAATCCGTAAACTAAACGACAATATTCAGTCAACCGAATCAAACAAATACACACAAGGGACTCACAGTAGCAATGGCCTTATTCAACGGCGAATCAGCCTTCTCATCCACAATAGACGCAATAGACTCCCTAGAAGATGCTCTCGAATGTGCTGTAAACGGCCTCGACGGCGCCACCGTCCCAGAAGGTGTAAGGAACGGATCCGCCACATGCTTCTGTTCCCTCGCAAACTGCTTGTTCGCCTTCGAAAGGAACCTCCCAAAGTCCGACGTGCTCCCCGTCCTCTCCCTCGTATGATGAGAGAAATAATCATCCTCAGACACATCCGTGCTAAACGACCCACGCCGTCTCCTCGGCGGCGTCAAACTATCCGACTCAGGAACAAACGAATCCGCGCTCACCCGCCCAGTAGCGAGGCTCGGGATATAACTGTTTACGCTGAGATGTGTGGTAGCTTGATGGCTCCTTAGGGACTCGGCGGGCGTATCAGGGTTCCAATCCTCGACTTCCATGCCTTCGATGACTTCTGTGTTGGTTATGCGGCCGTCTGAGGGACGCCAGGCGTCGGCACCTGCGCCGCTGCGACTTGTGCCGATACTGCGACGGTGGAAGTCTTCCATGCGTTGACGCCATTCGACGACGGGGAAACGTTGCACGGCGGAACGCGCACGGAGGATGGCGCGTTCTTCTTCGGTTGATTTGAGGGCTAGCTTTACCGTCTTTGTTAACTGCGAGAGCATGTGTGCTGTAGACGTTGATTCAACAGGGAACCACTGCAAGAAAATCATAAGCTACAACTCAAACTTTCGAGAACGAAAGTACCTACCCATCCAGGCATAAGACCCAATCCACCAAGCCGACTACCCACACCAAGCGCACCTTTGCGTCCAAACTCGACCGCAACCAACCCAAACGGCTCATCCCGCGAGGGAATCAGCGCAAAGTCCGCTCCACTGAAGATGAACGGCGGGAGGGACGTGAACTCCGGCTTGGAAAACACACGGTCGGGATACATCTCCATAAGACGCGCCAACTTCTCCGCTGCGAACTTGCCATACAGATCAATAACAGGCCCGACAGCGATGAGTTGGAAGGACGGTTTCTTCGCCAGTCTACAAAGCAGCGAAGAAATATCAGTAACATGTTCAATAATTCCACCATTAAGAGACACTCACAAAGAAGGCATAACATCCGCAATAAGATCCACCCCCTTCTGCTTCGACCACCTCCCCACAAACACAAACAAATCCGCCTTCGCATCCTGCTTGATCCCCGCCCACTCCTGCGCCTGCCTCTTCAGCTCCGGCCGCGCCGCCTCCGCAACCGAATCAATCTCAATCGCCGCCATATCCACCGGCTTCTCATCCAGCGCCTCGATATCGCTCGGGTCGGGATTCGGTAAGGAATCAACGTGCTTCAGCGTCCACAGCGCAGGGTACCGCGCCCAGCTCCGTTTGCCGTATTTATCTGACACACCCGCGACGCCGACGCTCTTTTGGTGCACGCTGATGTAGGAGGCCGCCGCGTGGAGGAGGTTGAAGGTGTTTCCGAACTGGACGTATTTCCGGCAGTGTTCTTTGCTGATGTTGAATGCGGAGCAGACTTCCTTTGTTTCTTCCTTCGTTCGTAATGGCCATAGGCCCTGGAACTCTGCATTATGAAGGGAGAGACAGACGGGAATGACCTTAGGGAGGAGATAAATCGGCGCGAGGGCCCCGTGATAATCGTTGATATGGTAGATATCAATATCGGGGAACCTCCGAATCGTCGCTGCGATAGCCTGGTTCCAAGTCGAGTAGAAAATCGCTGAGCTCAGATCGTCCATTCGCGCGGGGTAGGGATCCGATTTCGTCTGCGCTCTGAAGACGGGGGAGTCGAGGATGACGTACGTGATATTGTCCAAAACGTGCGTCTCGACTTCAATGAGATACGTTTCCCCAAAGATAACAACTTCGATCGGTTCCGCGGGGTCCCCAGCGGGGTAATCCAAGTCCTTCACCTTCGGTACGACCCACACAAGGTCCACATCCGTCATCGCCTTCCCCATAAGCGTTGACATGACACCCAGGCCTCCAATCTTCACCTTCATCTTCCAATCCAGAATCTCATACTCCAAAGTCGAAATAAGCACCTTCCTTCTCTTCGTCGCCAGCTCCGGCCACCCAATAATCTGCCCCGCCTCCTTCTCCTTAAGCACGCCCCCAAACATCCTCGCCTTCTCCGCCAGCGGTGTCATCGGCGTCATCGGCGTCCCGCTCCCCTCCATCTTCTCCCCGTCCTTCTCCCCCCGCCCCATGAACGACCCAATAGGGAAGAACCCGCCCCCCGCAGCAAGATCTTTCGGCTTCATCCCCCACTGGTTATACCTGATGCCGTAGAACGTCCAGCGGAAGATCAACACCGCCAGGATAGCAGTCAAAAACGGGATGATCAGCAACAACGCAAACATCACAGCCCCGACCGCAGAAAAGCCCCTTGGCTCAAGACTCCACGTCATATCCACATCATTCACGACTAGAGCCCATGAAAGGTGCGGCGCAGGCGGCGAACTCATATTCAGGAAATTCGGCGCCGCGCTATTAGGCGGTAATCGATCGAGGACGCCATCGCCGTCAGTATCGCCGTAGAAGTAGTCGTCGAAGCCGTACACGTTCAGCTGGACGAACGTCGGCCACGACGCCATGAGCTCGAGCTCCCACTGGCCGTTCGCGGTGTGCTCCATCTGCGATTGGATCCCGCTGTCGAAGCCCCATGTGTTGAAGGGCCCGCGCGCGAGGAATTGGGGGACGCGCCGTTGGAGCTTGTAGTCCCTGTCGGCGTGTACTATTTGCGCGGAGGAGGAGACGAGGGAGGACCAGTCTGCATGACGGATTAAACGTCAATGTTAAGAAGTGGAAAAAGAAGGGAAGGACGCATATACTCACACTGCATAACAATATGTTCCCCCTGCCACCACGCGCCCTCGAACTTACTCGCCGGGATGGTCGTCACCGCCTCCCACGCCGACCAATTCGACCACGTCTGCTGAAAGTCGGTCGAGTAGCGGAACTTGTCCGCGCCGAACGCCTTGTGCGTAAACGTATACGCGCCGTCGGTGAACCCGAATGCTTCGTTGTCGTAGTCTGCACTTGGAAACACCATCACGTTCTTTGCGGAGCCCTTGCGGAAGAGGAGGTGGTCTGTTGTCTGATCACACGAAAAAAGAGAAAAAAATCGTCAGAAAAAAGCGTAATAAAAGAGAGAGAAGGTATTCACCCCCGTAAACCTCCCATCCGCACTCGTTGCATTATTCACCGTCATCCTCACAATCCCATCCGGCACATTCTCCACCGTAATCGCCCAACTCCAAACTGACACCTCCACCCCCGAAATCCCACTCCCAAAAACAGGCCCACTAACATTCCCACACACCGCGTTCCCCTTATCAAACGTGATCCCGCCCAGCCCTGCCTCCGTCACCGCCACACTGCTATTCGCCATCGTGAAGCTCACCGCAGCCCCAACTCCATCACAGCTCATCTCCGTGTTGAATTCCAATACAATGTCGACGCGAGTGGCGTTCACGTCGCCCGTTTCAGCTTGTATGCGCGCGTCGTGACCGGGAGTGAAGCCTGTGAGCCTAGGCGGCGGGGGAAGCCAGCTCGCTATCGGCACAAAGGCCTTGAAGTCGTACGGCTGGAGCGTTATACCAGGGAGACACCCCACGAACGCGCCGGTCCCGTTCCCACTTAACGGGTCCCCCGAGAGCGAGAGCGTGTACTCCTCATAAGGATACAACAGATTCTTAATGGTCGTCCCGCTCTCATACGGCGTCGAGATCCACAAAGGGCTGTCACAATCAAACGCATATGTCTTGGTGGCGTTCTCATTCGTATAGATCAACCAAATCTCCACGTCCCCATTCGTGAGGTTCGAGAAATCTTGAAAATCGGGGACTGCCGCCCTCGCGGCGGCCCACATCCCTATCTCGGTGGGGACGGAGGCCGAGCCCGGCAGCTGAATATAACTAGTCCAATTTCCAGTTTGAGTGAGCTGGAAGCCGTCTTGGAGGGCGGGATAAACGGTGCGGAGGTAGTTGAAGTGGGACATGATTCGGCGGGGCGCGGCGGTCGGGTCGAAGTGGTCGAGGGAGTTCCAGTCGTCGTGGCACCCTGTGAGGGCGTGTCCGATGGGGACGTTGAAGTATTGGTCTGAGCCAAGTTTGTAGCACCCGTGACGCTGCCAGGCTGTTGTACTGGACATGGGTTGACGGCTGCGGGGCGGGGAGGGGTTAGGATGTTAGGTGGGGGATATATTATGTTATGAGACGTACCCAAAGAGATAGTTAGATGCGCCGTTATCGAATAGGTAGAAGCCTTGTTCTTCGCCGTAATAATACTATAAAGAGATAAACACCTCATAAGTATATAACACCTCAACCCAAACGCGCATACACGCACCATCGGAATGCCAGGAACAACCATCGACGTAATAAACGACCCTAGTACCTGCTTCTGCGTCCCATTCACCAAACTCGGCCAGCGAAACACATCGAAGTTGGACACGCCGAGCATGTGCCTTGGGTCGACCTCCCCCGTCACGACGTTGATGAAGTCGTTGTTCGTCACCATTTCGTGCCACGCGCTGACGAAGTTGGGCGGTACGTCGAATGCCACCTCAAGGTTGCCGTCCAACCCTAAGAAACGCGTGAGCGTGCGATAGATGGAGTAGTGGAATGCGACGCCGTCGAGCGCGACGACGGGGTCGTTGCGGAGGAAGTATTGGTCGTCTGTGTTTTTGACATTTATTGAGACGGTGAAGTTCGTGGGGGGGCGTTGCGTGGGGGTACGACCGCGGCCGCTGGAATGAGATATTCGTTAGCATTGGTATTGACGAGGAAGGCGGCGGCGGTCAATGCACACCCAAAGGGGACAAGCGCTTGCACCGCCACCGTAGCGCAAACCACTCACTAATACAAAGATCCAAACGTATCTCCACCCGTAACCTCGCCCGCCACGAAAAAGTTGTTCTTTCCCACCTGCTGCGCACACTCCTTCGTCGCGGTCGTCCACCGTGCAAGGGAGTCAAGCGTGATCTGCGTGGACTTGTCGATCCGAATACCGTCAATGTCCAAGGACTGGATCGTAAGGCACGAGTACTTCTGAATCTTGTTCAGCACGTTCGGGTCCCACTCTCTTAGTCTGTCCTGCACGGACGCGAACTTGGCGAGCTGCCGCTGCCAGTCCGGGTGCACCCCGAACGCCTCCATGTCGCCGAACTGGTCGAACTCTGAGTTGTAGCATCCTTGCAGCCCGATTTCGCTCGGGTCGACCTGATTGCCATCGTCGCCCCACAGCGTGGGCAGGCGGCAGGAGCTGTTCCAGGTGTTGTTGATCGCAAAGTCCGGGTACATCTCAAGGTCCCATGGGGCGTATGAGGGCAGCTTCCAGACCGCGTTGTATTGCGAGACGGAGAACGGCGTCGATTCGTTCAGGTGCCTGTGCGGGGGTTAGGGCATAGGTTCCCGAAGAAAAGAGATAACCGCTACACACCCTGCGAACCCGATGAAATCGCCCATCGTCCCTACGGTAAAGTCCATCATGAGGTACATCCCCCGGGCATGTATCGCGTCGATGGCATTACGCCAGTCCTCAATAGTCCCCCAGTGCGGGTCGAGCAAGCTAAAGTCAATGACGGAGTAACCTAACGACTGTGTCAAACCCCGCGGTGCATGCATGAGAGAAATAGCGCACTGTCAGCCTGCCATGGCATATTGAGGAAGCCCGTGCCGGCGATGAAGATGGCGCGAATGCCCATGCCATGTATGTAGTCGAGGCGGTCGACGAGCCCCATGATGTCGCCACCATAGCGCAAGTTCACCTCGCGGTAGTCGTTCTCGAACTGCGACTGGAAGAAGTCGTTGTTCGCGGGCTCGCCGTCTGCGAATTTGTCGAGCAGGAGCGTGTAGAAGGGGAGCTGACGCCAGTTCGTCGGCGAGGGCGTGTACGCTCTGTTTGGCCGCGTGGTATTGTAGTCGAGCACGGATTGCGCAGACTGGTTGGTGTTGAGGTTCCAGTCGACTAGGTCGGCGCGGTAGGCGATAGCGAGCACATTGGAGACGAGGGCGGCGAGGAGGAGGAATAATTGCCAGAGACGGGAAGAGGACGAGGAGGGCATGCCTCTCGGTAGCAGAAAAATTAAGAAATATTATACGAAAGGAGGGAAATGTGCGGTCAGCGTCGACGTAGGCTAGGAAGAAAGGCAAGTACGGAGAGCATGCAGCACCCAGCCTCCAAGTCTCAATTAGATCTTGCCGAAATATCGCCGGCCCTGGCCACTCTCCCGCAGACTGGCGGGAACGCTAACTATAGCAATCCTGTCAAGTTGCTTATCTCCTTCTCCATCAACAGAACATCCTACAGTTCCTGGTTGTCTATCTATATCCCCCCTCCGGTCACCATCGTGGACCACTTCATAGCAAGTATAACTAATTCATACTTGCGAATATATTAATGAATACAAATGAATTAACGTCCCTTGCATTCATGACTGCACTCCAGTCCCAAGCTTACTCCATCACTCGCCACTGTCCATCTCCAAACAAACAACCCAGTTACTTCTATCATCCATCCATGTTCGTATCCATCTTCTCTTCTGATCCCAACGCCGTCGCATCTGCTACCTAGAGGGCCTGCTACTGAGCCAGACCCTCCACAGGGAAATCCCTCGCTCGGCAGGGCCAGCGAAGAGCTCAGTAACGCAGATCGTCTCCACCTTAAGGTTAGGCTTGAAAGTCTTTTTTCCTCCAGCACGCACCGTGCTCCTTCGCATCAAGGATCAATCCCACATTCCATATTCCGATTACATATTTCATGCCGATCTCAACCGAAACGTCCATCCTAAATCCAATACTTTGGTCCCCTGCCTGTTCACCCTCACTACCAAGGTCATTCACTAATTAAATTCAGCCATTTTCGAGCTGGTAGGTGCCCAATTGTATATAATTATCCCAGCCTCCTGGTACCACCACTACTAACCCTCAGAACACCCAAGAAACATCAAAGGCGTTCCTTCGATCCTGACCCCCGTTCGTTCCTAACCTTCTACAAATTTTACTCCCCTTCTCTCCTCCCGCTCCTTTACTCCTTCCGCCTCGCCTATCACCTCCAACGTTAGTAAGGAACACCACCCAATAAGTTTTCGTTTCGTTTCGAAATTTAACCGTGACCCTCTTAGGCTTAGCATAATTGCCTTTTCGAGCGCATTCTGCCACCCGAGCCCACCAACTCGGCTCAACTTCGGCTGCCGGCCGACCGCTTAGATAAACGAAATCGTGACGGTACCTTAAGTATCCGAATCGTGCCGCACGTGGAGGCCGTTGTCCGTGGTTCTGCTGGCTTGCCATTCCGGGTGGGTGCAACGTTACGGTTACACAGCCAAAACGCAAACAGAATCCTTCGACGGAAAATGCGGGGAAAGCGGAACCAGAAGTTAACCAGACCCTCGACCCTCGGTGACTTCGAGTTTGGTATCGACGCTGGAAGCGAGTGAACAAAGAATACATGTTTATTAGATGTTATATGAATATTTGAATGCTGATATCTTGGCTAGGTACGCGGGTCTGGGGATGTCTGGGGTTTTATCTTGACTTCGACTGGAATGTATTACATATGACCCATGGACTCGAACCTTGGGAGATTCTAGCTTGCCTAAATCCTAATCCTAATCGCATGTGTTCTCATCCCTTCTTTGCTGGCATATATGACGTAACGCAGGACAGCAGCGCAGCGCATAACGGGAGATATAATAGAAAAAGACATGTGGATGATGCGGGCGGCGAAGAACAATGCAGCGGAGAAAGAAGGAGGGAAGAAAGGGAAGAAGGGCGCGAAAACGCGTGTGCCCAGCTGTATCGGGATAGGACTTACTTTCTTTGGAAGGGGGTTTCTTGAAGTGTTTGATGGGATGGTTGAATGGGAGAACGACACGAAGATTCGGGTCTTCGGCTTGATAGTGACACGTTTATCTGGCATGTAAGTATGTAGGTATTTGGACGCACGTAGGTATCTCGGATGCACGGCGTACTTTAAATTTGGGTGCGTATTATTTTGGGTAGGCACAAAGGAAGCACCTACATATCTGTGCGTCCGCAGTACTAGTAATGAAATAATTATAATATCCTTAATCAATGAATCAAATAACGCGAATAGCATGCATGCATACGCAGGCGGGAAGAAAACGCGGAAAGAAACTACTCGAACCTTCCTAACGCCTTCAACCTACCCTACAGCATTTTTCACTGGTTATCGGTCATACGTCATGTCCGCAAGCAGCGCCCCCAAAAGACGTCATTCTTCTGCAGGAAATGGCAGAAGAAAAATACTCGAACCACGCTATGACATTTTTTAAATAATAGTTGTCAAACCCTAATGCCCCGCCATGACATTTTTAAATACTCAACAGTTGTCGAACCCTACGCCAACGCCAACGTCAACGATACGAAAATGGCGGAAGGAAGGCAAGAAGGTGCGCAGGAAATTAATGGGACCTTCCTTCCTTGACGCCTCTGCCAGGCAACGACTTCTAGGTAATCCGCCGTTTCGTTTCTGAGCCCTATGTCAACGTCGACGATGAAGAATTGGCGGAAATGCAACGTAAATAATAAATATGGCGAATAAAAATACAGATAGTGGAAAGCACAAATTAAATGCCTCGCGACTTTTTATCGCAGCACCGCTGGTTCCTTGTTCCCTGTTCCCATTAAAAAATAGCTCTGGATCTAATAAAATACGAATCGTCACCGACCTTAAAAAGTAAACAAAAAAAAATGAGTACAAAGAGCAAAGAGTGTCATCCTCTTCAAGAGACATTCTTGGCGCTGTCACTGTCTCTCACCCTTGACCCACCTCTAGATCCTCCTCCGAACCCGGACGTGAAAAAAACCAATCCGTTACCAATCTCCTGGAACCTTCACCTCACCTTTCTCGACTTTAATCCCACCTTTTTTCGACCATATGACTTGAGCCTGAGGTCGACGCTGATATACGACGTACTCGGACATCGGTTGTTTAACGTTTAAGCTCGTTATTACACCCTCTCAATCATCGGATTCGCAAGGATTCGCAGCGGCAGGTTCAACCAGTAGGGTGCGAGGCTTGGCGTTTGAGTTGCAGGGATGCAAGGCGCGATGATACTGATAGAGTTGCTGTCATCGTTCTGTTGTTCTAGGCGGTTCTTCTGTTATGTCGACGTGTGGCGCTGTCGTCTTCTCTTCTCTGTCGCGTCGCGGCGGTCCGCGAATGACATGATCGCTGACGTTTGACATGCAGTGCTGAATGCTGCCATGATTATGTCGATGTCAAGGTTGAATAATGATACGTACAGTACTCTGCCACTTGTTTTATTTATGTAAAATTTTAAAGTTCTAAATTGACAGACGTGACTTGTTCTTGTCCTGATTTATTATTACTGATTTATTCTCGTTTTCGACTTGGATGACATGAGGTCAACGTGGAGCACAATAACCTGTTTATCGTGCATCCGATGTTTCTGCTACAATATCAAATCAAGAATAATAATCAAGGTGGCTTATGGGTACTATACTCATAATAACGACAACATATTCCAGTACGATCATCCCATTTATTATTGCATAATGACTTATTATTCCTGACTGATTTACTTATTCTAGCTTTCAGTGACATGGGTCCAACGTGCAGTGCAGTTTATCGTGGATCTGATGTTTCTGCTACAAAGCAGTAATAATAATCAAGGCACTCTACTAGTAATAATAATAACAGCAATCATCAGATTTATTCTTGCATCCTGACTTATTATTACTGACTGACTGATTTATTCTAGTCTTCAATGATATGAGTCCAACGTGTAGCGCAGTTTATTCTGGGTCCGATGTCTCTGCTACAATAATCAGTGCTCAACAGGGCAGCTCATGAATGCTCTAACATGTTACCATCACAATACATCGCTTTCCATTGAACGTTACTCTTTCGGCCGAAGCTTATGTTTGAGGCTCGGCCGCTCTAGAACTGGTGAGTACTCATCATGGGTATTCTACCAATAGCAATATATATTACACAACATCGAATTATGTTGAACTCAAATACTTTCGGGCAGAAACTTATGCATGAGGCGGATCACGGCCGCTCTACATAGCACTATTCCCTCCGTGCGCAGTGGTCTTTCCTCCTCCTTTTTCCATATTCATCCAAAAAAATTCTAAGCTCTATGGGCACTCTCAAACAACATGTTATTGCGCTGGACATCATCAGAAGTAAATTACGATCAGGTTTGAGGCGGATCACGGCCATCCCAACAGTGCCAGCTACCCTCCAAGTTCCCCGGTCGGCCGGGTGCCAGTATTCTTTGACGCCTCTTACACCATCCTTCTATATCCTTCTGCTATTTTTTACCCTGGATCCTCGAGATAAAGGGGTTCTGATCTCTTCAGTTCTATGATACATCGTCGCTATCAGTAACTCTAACAATCATTTAAATCCCCATCCTCGTTTCTCTAGAAATATTTAGTCGGATCCACACAATAGTTCACCTATTGCCCGGCATCGGTATCGCGCTCATCATGCATCATAATGCATCCTCACCAATTGATCCATCAATTCAACACAAAATCAGCTAGGCACTGCATACTTATACATTCTTAGTGCATACCTATCCTTAGGCGTACCAATAAACCAGGTACCACCGCGCACTTCAATCAACCACTGCCGCAGGACGCCGTTGAAGTGTTCCGATTCAGGTAATTTTAGTAAGGATTTTAATTCCAGGGCATACGTTTATACTAAGGACTTAACTCATATCGACAGGTCACGGCCTCCACTACACTTCATGCTTATGCTCAACCAGGCTTTCCTAGATACAGGGGCAAAACTTAAATCTGAAGGTAAACTCTCTTTCCTCCCCGCCTCGCTTAGATATCGGCTCATATGAAGTAACAGCCTACTGTATGCATTGTGATTCGGCTTCGTTCGAATTTCCATATCAAGTCCCAGAGCAACGCAAAACATCGACGTCGCTTGAATGGAGGCTGAGCCGTGATAGCGTTGAGGGGATTTCTGATACTTTGTAGATCACCGCCCAAAGCCAGCAAACCGGTCAGGAACATTTAAAGCGAAAACTGAAACGTTAGTCGGACTCGAAAGCGGATATCACCCAGGTATAACAATTCGGCCCTATGAACTCAAAATGATCAGGCTGATCCACCTTACCATTGGACCGAACACTCTCCTATGGCATATCACCACCATGTGAGGCAAGGTAGGCGATCCTCACGAAGATTCTTATCTCTCGTCCTGGTTCCCTCTGGTGGCGCGTCTGTTCGCTTTCCCAGTTTTGGCTGCAGACCGCCGTGTCTTCCCTGCTGCCATGAGTATAACCTAGTAGATACTCTCTTATATTATAACTGATAAAGCCTGTCGAAATCCAAAGGCTGGCCGGCTCAGATAGGCCTATAGCCTGAGTACATGCATATGAAGACCTCTTTTACGGACAATGATAATCCAAGCGCATGTCAAGATCTATTATATGCCCCTTTCTATCATACCCCCGGCATTCTCATGTTATCTTCTTCCTCCTCCTTATCGAATTGGCTAAATGCAGTCGAAGGACATCCATTATGGACTTCAGGTAAATCTCCTCTCGAGCCTCAATCAAGGATTTAAAATCTGGATTCATATCAGTGCTTTGTATATCTTCCCGGGTTCATGATCTAATTTCCCAAATAGGCAGATAAGACTAATTTAATGGAGATACCATACCAATCCTATCATCCATCCTATTATCCAATTAGGGAGGTATTACACTGGCACGCTCACGCCTAAGGGAACAGATGAGCCAGCCGCCAGTGAGCCTGACTTGCATTTCACTTCAACTTGGCAGCTGGCATGATTCTTTTCCAGTGTAGAGTCCTATGTTCTCGTAAGATTGATTAATCGATTTCTCGTCGAGGTGCGGCATGTCTCTTCAAGATATAAATAAATAAAAATGATTTCCAGGAACAAGTACAAGCCCTGAGAGGATGCATTAGATGACATTCGTAAGAAGGCTGTACTTCCTCACTTGTAGGTATTGGCTCGCTCTTACTATTCTATTTCTGAATTCACAATCTGGTGTATCGCACCTGCCTCTTGAGTCGGGCATTCACCATCCAGTCTATTCACTTAACTCTTCAGCCACAGTCTGTTTGCCAATTTTGGAGACCAATATGCCCGAAGTCGACATTCATCTCCAATTTTTTGACACTACATCAATTTCATGGCAGGACGATCGACCTAGAGCTTCTGGTTCCTCTCAACCTTCTCTCGTGCAGTGCAGTGCAGTAGCATTGTTCCTAATAATGAATCAACACATTCTTGTCTCAACACATTCTTGTCTCAACTCGAACCCCGTGTTTCGTGCCAGTCTACGTATGAACCCTATTTATCTGTTAACGAACCGCTTCCTTCATTATCCACCGTTTCAAAGCTATTCATAGATTACCCGTCACCGTCCCTCGAAACCCTCAAACTGAGTGCATCACAACATCGCCGCTGAACGTATATCAATCAAATAAAAAGGGGAATATTTCAAATATAGTCTTCTATTGCACATTCCTTGAGCTCTTTCCCCTCAATCCTACGCCAAAAACTGGCTCCTATTTCCGGAGATCACTGGCATTATGGATATCGAAATCATCGGAATGACAGGTGAAACCACATCCCTGGATGACAATCTTGTTGCACAGAACCCAACAGCGAAGTTGACATATTATTACAGAAATCATTAATACTGCTCAGTATGCCATTCCAGTTGCGAAGGCCCGGACCGGTGTTGGTTTCAAAGATGAACATGGTCTGTGCGTATATGTGGAGCATGGGTAGCTTGAAAAATGAGCGACGCGCTCGGAATGGCCGAAAAAAAAGATCTGATAACCCTTTGCAAAAGAAAAACTGTCGCGAGAATTTATCCGCGCCGTAATCCGAGGCCCGAGCGCATCACGATGGCCGCGCCGTATACTAGTTCGGCGCTGGTGGGTATCCTCGAAGTCGCAATGATATGCGATGGGAATGCGGAAATGTCAGTCAGAAGTATTTCATACAGTCAGGGCTTGTGTGTTATCTATAATAGAGTGTCAAAGAAGTGGAATAAATGGCAAACCGTACAACAGAATAAGTAACCAGTCACATAATGTAGAAGAATTCACAGTTATCATTCTTGGGTGAATTTAATTTGTCAGGTGTGTTGCCCATCGCACAGTGGTGCGGAGGGGTTCTCATCCGACGGAAACGTGACAATTTCCGTCAAAATATGGATATTAATTTTATAAAATTAAGTTAGGACTCCTCGTTAGACCAGGGTGCCTTAAGCTTAATGAACTTCTTGTTTATATGCAACATACAAGTTTTCCTTAATCTTCAGTCGATGTCTGCCCCTCATCGAGGCTTTTCTCTTTCCAGCTCTGATCAGGGTCTCCTACTCTCTACCACGTACAGTCCATAGATCGACTAGATTAGTAAATGCGACTATGGACCTGAACCAGGGTCTCTTGGCCTCTAATATCCCTTTCTACAAAAGTTTAAACGAGTTCCGTTACCCGCTCAAACTGTTTCAACACCAATTTCCGCTTCAACAGTTCATCCAGGATCGCCTTCTTAACTAGGTAAACCTCACCGAACTCGGTTTGATCGACTAACATCGTCCCTGTGTTTCGCTGTGGAGTATTCTTCGCGCCACTGTGTAGTGTACCTGGATCTGGAGGCTTACCTGAGTACATAGGTAAGAGAGTAAAAAGGGAGCATACGGGTGACGGGGTTTTGGTAGGGTCAAATGCAAGGCGCGACGCGCTAGGATCCGGAGGGTGTAATCCTTGGAACGAATATAAATATAACCGTCAACTTTTTACCAACCTGGGTTGTCGTGGAAGGGTCTTTCTGATTCTCTTTGTGCAGGGTGCAGGTACGGTGATGGATAAGTATACATGCTGGCTTAGACTCAGGTATGTGTTGTTCCTTAAAAGCTTCAAAGAGAAAACTATAGTATCCCGGGAATAGATATCTCTTTAAAGCGTTCATTGTGATTAAAAAAAAAGAGGCATATCCTCACCTAACTGACCTCCAAACAGATTTCAAAGCAGAGACATGATCGACGGAGGGAGAGAATGAAAAGACATTATTGACAGTGAGGAAGCCTTCTAATGACCCGTTCATATGAATCAAGTATTGAACTCCAAAAAGAATGTTCATTAATTTTGAAGGACGGAGATTTTCCATCTTCTTTCGGCTCTTCACTGTGTGCACAATCACGAAACTAACTTGCCTCTATTCGAGATACTTCTTAATGTCTCGATAACTTAAAGCATAGATCTAGACGTGAGGCTATGAAAGAAAGGGGTTTAAACTGGCCGCCTGGCGAAATGGCATCGCGTCTGACTACGACTTGCTTTGAAATCAGGAGATTGCAGGTTCGACCCCTGCGGTGGTCATCATTGTATTTTTTTACCGTTGAAAATGTCTCTGAATCAACCACAATTGATACTTCTGTCTTGCCGTTTTTACACGCTGAGAACTATTACTGACCTGCGGTGACGATAAAGGCAAAAGGGATGACCACCGCAGGGGTCGAACCTGCAATCTCCTGATTTCAAAGCAAGTCGTAGTCAGACGCGATGCCATTTCGCCAGGCGGCCAGATATTAGGAAATGTCTGGGACGACCCCGGGCAGGTCACCGTCGAAGTGACGACGAAGCCTTGTGAAGGCGTTGGCTCTCGAGTTGCTCAAATATTTGCGTGGTAAAAGGTGCAGAATAAATGAAAAACGTGAGCAATTTATGGAGAGGAATGTGTCCCAAAGGGAGACGAAGCTGTGTTTTATCTTGACGAAGTATACGGCGTATTAGCCGCTAAGTAAGCTTGGAACTCGATGAACGAAGTCATGACGTTCAAGATTTTTCATTTATGTAAGGCGATGGAATCCGCTAACTACTAGTAGTAGAAAACAATATTTGAGATCAATTCGTGACTTACATCCACACGCTTCAATTTCTTTCTGAATCGTGATAAATGTTTGATCTTTCGACTCTCCTACTACATAATTTTATTCGTATGCGCAGTTATAAATTTCTATAAGCAATCCACGCCAAAGGTTGAATCCGAAGTATAACGTTCTACTCCCGATTTTCCAAGTTCCGTATAGTAAACAGACAAGTGAATAACCGGGAGTGGAGGAAAGAAAAAAAAGAAAAGTAGAGGTCCCTTCTCGAAGTGGCCAACTTGACGAGGCAGGGAACTCTCATCTCCGTCGTGTTCCGGGGAGGACTGAGAAGAAAAATAGTAGAAAGAAGGAAAGAAAGAAGAAGAGCTGCCTTCTCGAGTAGGATGTGGTCAACACCCTGACGAGGAAGGCACCCTCATCTCCCTCGGACACAGGGAGGACTGAGAAGACAAGAAACAATAAAAATAGCGAAGAGAAAGAAAGGGAAGAAAGACGGGAACTTACGAGGCGAGACGAGCACCAAGAATAAAACGCAGAAATAAAGACCAGTATGAAGCTCAACCCGAAGGGAACGACAGGGACTGGGTGATCACCTGCACACCTCAAGTGCGTCGGGCCAGCTGGCAGACAAGACAAATAGTATCTCGCCAGCCCAGGAAACTCGAAGCGTTGCATGGCAGCCACATACAGAATGAGGACAGCCCAAAAACGTATTTAATAAACGATCACAGCACGTAATGGGTTAGCCCGTGGAAATTAAAGAGTAGACGAAGGGATGTGACCAAGAAACAAGAAAAAAAGCAAAGAAATAAAGACCAGTGTGAAGCTCAACCCAAAGGGAACGACAGGAACTGGGTGTCCATCAGCACATTCCTCAAGCGCATCAGGCCAGCTGGCAGACAAGACAAGTAGTATCTCGCTAACCCAGGAAACTCGAAGGCGTTGCATGACAGCCACATACAGAATGGGGCCAGCTCACCAACGTATTTAGTGAACAGTCGCAGCACGCGGTGGATACTGGCCGTCGAAAGTAAAGACAGAAGAATATAAGGAGAGAGGAGGGAGGAACCGAGGGAGAGGAGAGGAGGTGGTGGTGGTAAGAGGGAAAGGAGCGATGTCTGTAAACGCCCACCCTCGTTCTCCTTTATACCCTGAGGTGCGGTCCTCGAATTTTGGTTCCGGGGCGGGTATGTCCGAACCCTTAGTTGTTTAATTGCTTCGTCAAGATTGTTACAAAATAAACGTGAATAAGAATATAGCTTGAAGTATCGTTCCTTGTTGATCTATAAGTTACCTCTAGTAAGTAGTATTCTATATCAGGAGAATGACAGACCGAAGCGCTCATAATTCTCAATATTGATCTGATCAACTTATCATCACAAACTTGAATCAATAGACATTTTTTTCACTATAAGACCAACTTGGACAACGACAATGAATGCCCCGAGTAAGTATAAACCGCCAGATAAATAAAGAAGATGGCTTTGTCTATCGGACATGCCACACGGGAGTTTGGTTGTAAAAATGCTCTTTCAGAATCCATCACTAATTCCTTCGCACTCCATTTTGCTTTCTGATTGGGTTCATTTTATAATAAAGTTATACTTACTTACTCTCCAATAAACAGTGACCCGCAAGACCGAAAGTACTATCAATATTCCACGAGCAAAAATATGCATCGGATACACCAACCGCTTGCCAATCCGTACGCATGACTAATATGACAAGAAAGGATATTAGGTGAAATATCAACCCAAATTTAAACTGACCCAAAGTTCCCCAACTAGCCACCTGGGACGATTTGGTGATGTATTATACGAGTAGTGAATAAGAAGAAATACGCCCAATGATGTTCAAAATTAAATTAAGTAATAAATAAAAAGACCAAACGTACAGCCGCTGCCCGCATACCGGACTTTCCCAACACCTTCCAACAAACTCGACTGATTCCAAGCGAGAACGCAGTGGTGATGCGGCTTCTAACAGCCTGAGGACATGGCAACTTGTAGGAATATGGAACCGGTAACCGGAATACGAATTCGCTTCAGCTCGCTAGAATCTTTCAGATCTCATGTCTTCTCATGTTCACCGTGAGATTTGCAGGACACTAGAAGATTCTCTTCTTTGGCGATGAAGTTTATTCTGAATTAAATATATGCTATCCATCTACATTAAGAACGACATTAAGACCCTAGCCTATATTATTAAATTTGAAAACGATATTGATCATGTTGAGTCGATGCTAGATTAAGACAGCCCGCTTTCCTCGTGGTAAAACCTTGAGGGTAATTTATGGGTAGTACGGTACGAAGCCGCTGTCACGCCTACCATCCGAAGAGTAAGATTTATTTGACCGTATCTTGATCTATATATCTGGGTTTAATAATGGGCAAGGGGGCGCTATGGTAGTGGCAATCGGTTTCGTACACACATTGACCCCAGTATAAAATGTAAATTATGCAGCAAGGTGTGCCACAAGAATACGTACAAGGATACTTTTCGTAAGGATCGCTTCAAGCTTTGTGTGGTTGTCTCCTCGTATTCCAAAGCGACCCGGGACGTCTCATAGACAACTCCGTATGAATTGGTGGGATTGTATAGTACTGTGTCATCCAACGAACACTACTTCTCCCGCCTTCACCGCGGTTTCGACATCTTCCAAAGCAGCTATGCGGAGATATATACCATTACTGAGGAATTTGTTCGAAGGATGGTGCAAACTCGTTCAGGTTGATTTCGACATTTCTGCCATTAGCTAACCAACAATGTGAGGGTGGGCACGGTTGATGACTCCGATGAGTCGCACGATATGGCGAGATATAAAAGCTTTCGAAGGATGACATGGATCAGTTGATTGCCCGTATTACAGCTTCTAGGCGTAGTCGAGATGAGATCCCCTTAGAATGATAACCAGTAATGTGAGGGTGGGCACGGTTGATGACTCCGATGAGTCGCACGATATGGCGAGATATAAAAGCTTTCGAAGGATGAAATGGATCAGTTGGTTGCACCGATTACAGCTTCTAGGCGTAATCGAGATGAGATCCCCTTGGAATGAAGTCGACCGAAGAGAAGTTAGTTCGTCACGTAGAGTCCGACACTGGTGTGACCACGAGCTTTGGACAAGCTTATGCCTCGAAGAATATTTTTATCTCAGCTTGAGCCATATTTCCTCTATCCTCAGGTACGATATACTTATAAAACCAGCATTAGTATGTAAATTCTTGAGTCCTTCCCACGGTCTAGTATCGACGCCAGGGTCTACCATTCTCGTAGCCGATTTTGCCACAGCCCGCGATAAATACTTATTCTGAAAGCTAAACTGACAGAACCCCACTTTATTTAAATAATCCCCTTTGCAACTAATTTCCATTATACACGAATACATCCGCTCATTTGGACAAGATCCTTTTTCGATGTGGCAAAACCTTTTGGAATTCTGCCCTCATAGGGCATATCAACTCAGCTTTGCCATTCAGCAACTCTAACCAAAAGCTTCACAATGAGCCTTGACATCAATGATTTCCGTAAATATTCGGTTTCTTTGAAGATTTGGCTGGAAATGAAGCAAGGTCTACGGTTGCCGAGAGGGTCGTGGATTAAATTGCGATCACGGATTTGTGACTCGCAGTTTGCCCGCGACCGTAACTCGAGATATTTTTTTACCTCATTATATATTTAGCTATTGCCATCAGGATCGGTAGAGAAATAGTCTTTTTGCCTCATTATATATGTTATTTGAAAGAATTGGCGACCATCGCTAGAACGTATGCTAGATGGGGTCCTGACTCACAACTATCTCAATCCACTTTGGCCGAACGGTAATGTTCAGTGGATTTGGATTTTTCTCCTGATCCTCCCTTTAGCAGTACAAGGTTCAAATCACATGCTGGCTGTTATTTATTTATTTATTTTATGTATCTTCTGTAGTATTGAGCTAAGTATGTCTCAGTCTAGACATGGGATTTTTTGTAAGGGAAGGTGGGGGAGAACTGCGAGAAATCGAAGAAATAATCTCCCCTTGTTTGAGATCAATTTCAAGACTTCCCCCTCTCCCGGTTTCTTGGACACTTATGCTCGCAAAATTAAAGTGTAAGTACTTTAGAGTTGATAGCAAAGGTCCAGAGACGGAGAACAGTTTATACACCTCCATGCCTCCCCCTCCCTGACAAGGAAAAAAAGAAAAGAAAAGAAATTGACATACCGTAAGTCAAACAAAGAGACTAGAATGAGAACTCACAAGCATCCCAACCATTGGACCACTAGGCTACAGACCCTTAAGGTCAGACGGTTGTGTACGGCGTCACATTCGTGTCCAATTACATGAACCTTCTGAGGACCCTCTACATAAGAAAAATTAGACTAAACGGATTAATAGACTACCTATTTTATTTTATTAACGCTTTATATGATGCCGTTTACGTTGTGCGCTGGATTTCTTCAACGGTTAATGAAGGGGACCGGGAAAATGTCGGGCAGTCTTGTGATTGGGCTTGGCTTGACAGGCTAAATTCGACTTTCAATCCACGACCTTCCCGGCTACGGTAAAGGTAAGACAGTCAGCCAGATCCTCGACGAGCTTCAAGAGACTAGCAATCACGTAAGTTGTCTCCTTATGGTGTATGCCAGCATTTAACAATACTTATGTTGCTTTAACTTGTTGACAGTATTCCCAGTGATGAATTGGTCAACCTTTTAGGGCTTCGTTTTGCCAAGTATAACAAGCTACTTCAGTGGCCCTTAGAAGAGGCCATTCTTGCAGATGATGTGGACGAATCGGAAGGAACCCTGTTGTTAGGTATGTCTACTTCTACTTAAGAGTGTATTTTTTTTTGCTTATATCGTGCTTGACAGACAAGGTCTTCGATATTTCAGACCAGGTATCGTAGGCATGCGCGGTCTCGGAACTGATGAGCCTTTAGCTTTTGCCCTCAAAGTATGAGTCGAACAAGTCTCACTGTTGGCTGCTTGTAGTTGTGCAGGTGTAGGTTCTAAGATCCTTCCTCTGTCAACATCCAGTGATCACAGTAGTGACGGCTTCAATCAAACTTGCTCAGTTGCACATCGGAGGAAACAAGTGATTCTTCCGAGGACAACATCGATTACTCCTATTTCCCAAAAGACATCCTGCGCATCTAAACCGATTACAATATTTCTGTGAATATGACAGGCTTCGACGGCAGCCAGAGTCATCGTTATAACATTATGGGCAACACCGATTGGCTATTTCATACCAAATGATGATAAGGGAGATATCAGGGCAATAGGTCTTTCAAGAGTGAGGCCTCTCGTCTCGTGACATACCTCACCATCCTCCGTTAACGGCAACAAGCAGATCGCCCCATGGTCGATCTAGTGGGGTTTATGTATGCAGAGGTTGACTACTCGTATGAGGTTATATCCGTTCGGGCTGACGGCACTGTTTGGACTTCAACAATTCTATCCACCTACGATGAAGATCACGCGTTGATAGTATCTCGTATAATTTTGCGCATCTTTAAAGGGTTGGATTTTTGTACCCTAACCCATCACCTCTGGCCTCCATTTCACAGTCGAGGTTGAATACAGAACTTCGACCTGAAGTTCATATCACTCCCTACTCATCCAGAATCCGAGCATCCATTTCATTACTCGTAGGTAGCACAGAAGTTGATTCACTTTATCTAGACTAGATATAGACTCCAAATGTATCTTTTCAGCAATTAGAATATAGAAATTTCCATTCTGAGGAAGTCCGGAAAAGAACTTGAACTGGTATTAGTACCTATTTCATCCATTTTGTAGTCAATTGACCTGTGCCGCGCCATACGTACTTATCACCTCTCTATTTTGAGCAGTAAACTGACCGTCTCTCGTACCCCCTGATTATTTTGCATATATGGAAATAGTCAGATATGAGGAGCTTGATAGACCTGAGAAGCGATTGTTGCGAGACCTCATCACTTGGCTTTCTTGGAATGTCTTCCCTCTCCATATATAAGAGGATCTGGCAGACATCATCGCACAGCGTTATTGCTTCTCTCTATAAATATTGCATAAATTCAGCATTTCATGGATTATTTCCTGTGCATTTATAAATACTTCACAATCATGGCCCGAGGCCCGAGGGCAAATCAGAAATCTCCCCTAGACCTCCCTACTAGACGGTTAGACCTCTCCGCTCCGTAGCTGCGGCAAGATACGTCATAGATACGGTATCTTCGAGACCCTTCAAGAACCCTTGTACCCGTGCAGCCCATTAACGAAACCGATTTTCCCTTTCAACGCGATCACTTACCCCTAAGACTGCATACAGGATATCTTGGCTAGTAATTTCCGTCTTTCACCTATCAAATAACTTAATTTTATCACAGAATGGCGCAACGTGCTTAGATGAATGCAGTGAAAAGTTCCTCAATACTTGCCAGAAAGAACGTCGGTAGAACACCTTGGCCGAAACACGTTCATGGTAATACCGGTCCTCCACGTTCATGACGTCGGCGCGCGGAGCGAAGTCGAAGACTTTCTGAATTGTTGGCTATCTTTGCCAGGAATTTTTCTGATGTTTATAAATAAGATAGGAGAAACAGCACAGCACGGATAGACTCATCCCGTTATGTCTCTGCACATACCTCCCCTGTGGTGCCAATCTTCCACGCTGATGACATACTTGGAGCTCGGGTTAGCGTGCGTAGCTATGACATACCTTACTCTAGCTACCAATACCGGCAATACTAATTCCAGTAGGAGTGAAATCAATGCCAACATACTATACCAAAACGTACCAAGCCTCATCAAGCTCGACCGCTCGCACAATCTAAGCATAACCTGGAAATATATCATATTCACACCGAAAATAAACCATTCACACCAATTCTAATTGACCTTTGATTATTTTTGGCATTGAGATGACGACGTCAATGATAAGGATGAAGGACAAGAAAATTGAGAGAAAAAGAGAGAAAACAGATAATAGAATCAGACAACACATAAAAAAGTATTATAAAATTGCCAATTGCCGTGCAACACCACCAAGGAAATAATCGTTTATACACTTAAACGCGCGCTGCGTTAAGGTCGTCGATGAGGGAGAGGGCCGGATAAATGAGATGCGGAGGCAGGTGGTGTTCGTCGCAATTTCAGAGCAGGCCAGGGATACTAGCAATTTACTCATCCGCTGGTGCTTCGGCAGCCTCATCCTTGCTCTCGGGCTTATCTATAGCGAAAGTCAGAACGTGGCGAAACGAGAAGATAGGAGTTTACGAACCTGAGTCTTGCATGTCTGATGTCCAAAGGGTAAGATTGTCCCTGAGGAGTTGCATAATGAGGGTAGAGTCCTTGTAGCTCTCTTCTGACAGGGTGTCGAGCTCGGCAATGGCATCATCGAAGGCTTGCTTGGCGAGGTGACATGCCCTGTCGGGGCTGTTGAGGATTTCATAGTAGAAGACAGAGAAGTTGAGGGCAAGACCGAGACGGATAGGGTGTGTTGGGGGCAATTCGGTGACGGCAACATCGGAAGCGGCCTTGTAGGCCTCCAGAGACTTGTCGGCGGAATCCTTGCGCTTGTCGCCAGTGGCAAACTCTGCCAAATAACGGTGGTAGTCACCCATCCTGGATGGGAAGTTAGAGAGGGATACGTCATCGGGCAACGTGAAACACGTACATCTTGTGGTAGAAGACCTTGGATTCACCGGAGGCAGCGCTGGGAATGAGGTGCTTCTCGAGGACCTCGAGAATATCCTCGCAAATCTTAGCAAGCTCGCTCTCGATCTTCTCCCTGTAGGTCTTGATCATGGCGACTTGCTGCTCATTGCCCTTGCTCTCCTCTTTCTGCTCGATCGAGGAAACGATGCGCCACGAAGCACGACGGGCACCAATGACGTTCTTATAGGCAACGGAGAGAAGGTTACGCTCCTCGACGGTGAGTTCCTGGTCGGACGAGGCGACGCGCTTCATGTTCTCAACCATCTCTGTAGGCACACGACACGTTAGAACGGTGAACACGGAACGGGAGCACAGAATACACGCCTTCATAACGCTCGGCCTGCTCAGCGAGCTTGGCAAGGTAGACAGAGTCTTCACGAGATTCAACCATCTGGAGAACAAAGACGCGCTGAGGTGAGTTCTACCAGTCGAATGACGCGTCGGAGAATGGTACGCACTGTGTCTAGGAGTTAAGATAGGGATACCTAGAATAATGGTGAGTAAAATGAGGGAAACGCGTCGTAAATGGGACTCACGGGAGGAGTGGGGGATGTGAGTGGTAGTGGAAGGAAAGTGACGGAAAGAAATATTGCGGAGCTGAAATGTAGTTGAACTTGGGCAAAGGGTACGAGCGATACTGGGCAAAGGGTTTCGCATAACCCTGCTGACGTAATCCTGCAGCAACGCCACCCAAGCGCCCGCAAACGATGAACAAAGTCAGAACAAGTCGGGGCTGTGTCGCTCCATCACTCCCAGTTCCCATCGTCTTCTATCCTGCTATAATTTGCTCTATCTCCACCGTAAACCCTTGCCCTGTGGGCGAAAATCTCCCTCCGTCTGGGCTCTTACGATCCTCCGATCTTTCTCTGGTTGATATCCCATGTGTGCGAATGATAGAAGTCTATCGCCTATGCAAACTTATGCTCGGCTTCTATGCATTTCTATAGACTTTCCTAGTCTAGGTCCTCCGACTGGCCATGCTGTATTCCATTGGACCAACATGGGTTTACCATCAGATTGTATATGTATCGCTCGCCCGATCTACCCGGTGGGAGATCCGCGTTCTTTGCTTCCCCCTTTAACAACGAACGATAAAGCTTATCTCACTTGAAAAGAAGCGTCCTTTCCTTGTATTTTCTCCTTTTTGAAGAAAGTATAATAGAGGGTATTGTTGCTTAGTTGAGCCTTGAGCCTTGTAATATCTCCCTATTATTGTCTGAAAGAACCCTATGCCCAACTTCACCTCCTAATATTCCGAATCACTTTAAAGAGGTTAACTACGAATCGTCATCTTGGCAGTCTAAGGTTGTCTTCACGATCGTGTCAATAGTGACCAAAACCCTGTCGTCTGGTCCATTCCATTCCAGTAAATAAGATATATTATGGCAATAATTGCTAGACTGCATTTACTTATTGCCAGTTTAGATTCATGCTACGTACATACACATAATTGGCAAGTGAGCAGTGTAACCAGGCATCAGCTCAACTTCTTAAGCCAGACTGTACCTAGTCGTCTCAGAGACAACAATTAGCTTGATCGACACCTTGTGATCGAGTACCTCGGAATTCCCTGAGTGTCCGCTGACTTCTGAGCTCTTGTGAGCCTCGTCGTCGCATGTGCATCAGGAGTAAACCTATGTCGGAAGACCTTCGGGCACCTTGGACATCAGATCATGCATATATGCTATACAGAATAGCATTGGGATCAGTTTCGTCGCTTTCTATCTATTCGAAGCGCATATACTTAGCAAAGCCTTGGCCGTCAGGAGGCCTCGGCGGGTGCCAGAAAGTCTGTACATCCTGTCTGTTGTATCGCACTGCCTGCGTCCGAATCGGAAGTACTCAAAGCTAACTAGGCACTACATAGTAGCAAAGTGCCCATCTTTTCATTGAAAGCTTACCACCACACATTGAAGTAGCATGAATGATTTTCGCGGGAAATCGTATTCAATACTTAACTTAGAAGTGTATTACCACGGGGCTTCGCGGCTCTTTTGAATGAAAGTCAATCCACGTGTAAGGTAGACTCGAAGGAAAACGCGTTTTTTTTTTGTACATTACCAGATATTTGCAGCTGGAGAAAGCCTGCAAGCCTTGAGGCCATGATGTTGGAATGTTCACCAGTTGTGGTGTACATAGCTAATGTCATCTTTAGCTCCACGCCTACCCGACCTGCCTAATCTGTAACTGCGCAGGAGGTACATATATGGCTCAATTTTGAGGATTAATTTTAACTTGTGCCATAATTTAATAAGTAATGGAGAGTAAGGCCTAGAACGACTCTTCAAAGAAACTACTCCGGAGACAGCAATAAAGCTGCGATTAGGTCTCCTCAAAGCATTGCCGCATTATTTTCGAACGAGTTTCGAGTCTAGTTCGAGTAAAAGATTGAGCCGATTTCTCATGGAGATAATTTACGGAAAACATATGAGCCACTAGAAGATCTTCTCATTCGAGACTTTTGAACGGAGATCGCGACGTAGACCTTCGTTGCCGATGATACGGTGGAGCCTAAGAAATCTTTTTATTCGACTAAAAGTAAAACAAATGTAGAAATTTTCATGGCTTGTCTGTCAATGTAAAACGGCAGCAAGGAATAGGCCCCTGTAAATCCGACAGGAATTGGTAAAGGGCGGAGGCGGATGACGTCATGCACGTGATATAGTGCGCATCCTCCGAAGTCGTGAGCCGCCATACGCCGGCCACGGCATAAACGTCGTGGGGCCAAACCGCTTGAATCGTTCATTCGTCCGTGACACCGGTTTGATTGACCGGCTGCATAATATTTAACCATCTCTTTGCAGTCCATGCTGTGTCGCATCTCCCCCGCCCCGAACATCAAGGGTTTTTTTCCGAATCATTTCGCACGTCGTGTACAGATATTTGGAACGCTGCGGTCAGCTAGGAGCCTTCGCATACCCAGGAGCAAGCAGAGAACTTTCGAACGGCATTTCTCGAGTAGTAGGACGATATTTGCTACAGATATGTCCGGACCTGGCGAACGAATGAATAGGTTGGTGAACGCCAAGTCACCATATTTGTTGCAGCATGCTACAAATCCGGTTGTACGTATTCATCGACTGTCGTGCCTAAACTCTAACTTTTCCTACTTCTTTTCCTCCGCAGGACTGGTATGAATGGTCGGAAGAAGCTTTCGTGAAGGCACAAACAGAGAATAAGCCCGTATGTCTCAGCCTGTTCTCCTGGTACAGCATCTGTTGAGGCTATTCTAAAGATATTCCTGAGCGTCGGGTACTCAGCTTGCCATTGGTGTCATGTTCTAGCCCATGAGTCTTTCGAGGACCCTGAGATCGCTCGGGTTATGAATGAGTAAATTTCTTCCTCTCCCTCCGCGTTGAAATCGCTCACAGCACCTCAGGAATTTTGTCAATATCAAGGTTGGATAGCAACTAATTAGTTGGTCAATGAAACTCAGCTGAGATATTTATTCCTCAAGGTCGACCGAGAAGAACGGCCAGACGTCGATAGGTATAAATACATGATCCTTTTTCTATTTCAAATGTGTTCTGATGCGTATTCAGGCTATATATGACTTTGTTAGTCATAATTTTATTTAAGAAATTCTTGTTAATCATGGCGAATTTTCAGTGTGCAAGCTACAAATGGCCGTGGAGGATGGCCAATGAGTGTTTGTACGTCTAAAATAATTTCGAGCATGACTCGATTCCCTAATCACGGTACGGAACAGGGTTGACTCCTGAATTGGCACCTTTCTTCGCTGGGATGTACTTCCCTAAAGACACTTTCAAACTTCTTTGTGAACGCATTGCTGCTACGTACGTTCTTCTCTTGTTTGTGTTTTAATCGGGATTATATTATATTAAATTATTTCCAGCTGGAAAGCCGATCCTGAAAAGGTCAGAAAAACCGGCCAATCAGTCGTTGAACAATTACAGGATTTATTCAAGGTTTGTTCCTTCTAGTTCGCTAAGTGCAGTACCGATTATATTCCTACCACAGCAAAATATTCCTGGAATATCAAGTGTTGACATCGATATAAAAGCAGCGTTGGAACATGTCTATAAGCGTTGGAAAGAAGATTTTGACCCTGTAAATGCCGGTTTTGGAGAGGCTCCCAAGGTTCGCCCATCAACTTGAAAATTAGCCTAGCCTTATTCTCACTCATTGTGCGGTAGTTTCCCTCACCTTCAATGACGTTTTACCCTCTTCTTCGTTTCGCGCATTATACGAATAACGAGACCGAAAAATCGACTGCTATCGAAATTGTGACTCGTACTTTGTTAGCAATCAACAGAGGTGGGATCAACGATCACGTTGGGAAAGGTATTGCAAGGTACTCAGTTGATGCTGAATGGCGATTGCCGCACTTCGAGAAGGTATTAGATTTTTTCTAAATTAATGATTGTCCGTTTTATCTCTAATTATTATTTCAGATGCTCTACGATCAAGCTCAGCTGACGACATACGCCTTAGAATGTTCAACTTTTGCCAAAGAAGAACATACCAAGAAAGAACTTCAGCAAATGGCAATGGACATTATTGAATACAGCGGACGTGACCTGCGTAGTCCTCAGGGAGCGTTCTATTCAGCTGAAGATGCCGACTCGTTGCCCTATCCGGGAGCGAAGAAGCCGACGGAAGGAGCATTTTACGTGGGCCAATCGTATTATAAGTATCCAAGAAAATAGCTCATATTTTCTATCATAGGTATGGAAGAAAGAAACCATCGATCAAATTCTCGGAGATAAAGCCCCAATATTTGAAGACTACTTTGGCGTCAAGGCACAAGGCAATGTCAACCCGGAACACGATGCCCACAATGAGCTGAAGGAAGAGGTGTGATTTGCATAGTAATGGCTGGTCATCGCTCGTTATTTACTAATAAGCTTCTCAGAACCAACTATATATCACAATGCCAATCGACGACCTCGCAAAGAAACACAACATCTCCACCTCAGAAGCCCGAGAAATTATCTCAATATCTCTCGCAACCCTCAAGAAATGGCGCGACGAAAATCGTCCCCGACCTCATCTGGATGATAAGATCGTAACGGCCTGGAATGGACTCATGTTGACTGCGCTTGCCCGTGCTGTGTCCATCTTACCGGCTGATGCGAAATTTCCAGATGGGAGCCAAGCGTCGAAGAAGGCGCTTGAGATGGCGGATGCGGTGGTGAAGTTCACGAAAGAGCAATTGTGGGATGAGGAGAATAAGGAATTGTGCAGGAGTTGGAGGGAAGGACGGGGTCCTAATGGGATGTGCGAGGATTATGCGAGTATGATTGCTGGTGAGATATTTATTCATTGAGTTTTCTTAGCTTTTCTTATTGATTTTATTTTTTAGGGTTACTGGATATTTACGAAGCAACCGGAAATGAAGACCACTTACTCTTTGCTTATCACCTTCAAAAGCGTCAAAATGAGCTCTTCTGGGATGAAGATGGCGGAGGCTACTACGCTTCTCCCGCAGGCGACAGCCGTATTCTCGTCCGTCTAAAGGACAGTCAAGATGGCGCTGAGCCTTCTGCGCTTTCGTTGTCTGTGTCCAATCTGTTCCGTCTTTCTGGCTTCATCACGGAGGAGGAATATGATATGAGGAGTAAGGCGGAGAGGACGTTGACGTCGCAGGTAGCGATGATCGAGAGAGCGCCTCATGCGCTGGGGATGATGGTCGGTGCGGCGCAAATGGGTGTTTATGGCATGAAGGAGGTACGTATTCCCTTCCTAATGATTTTTACTGACTAACTATATGTCTCCTGTTTAGGTTATTGTTACGGGGTTGTCGAAAGACAACGTAACAACAAGTCTCCTCGGCGCTCTTCGCACGAAATTCGTCCCCAATAGGAACTTAATCTTCTTGGATTTTGATGCGCTTCCAAAGGGATTGGCAGAACAAAATGAAGTGGTCCGCAGCCTAGTGGAAAGTTTGGCATCGAAGCCTAGTGGGTCCCTTGAGTTGCCTGAGGTAAGGATCTGTGAGGAAGGTGTATGCGGTATGCCGTTGAAGGGGGCGGAGTTGGACGAAATTGCTTAAGGACATTTAAATACAAGGTGTAAACTGTTCTCAGTGAGAGTTGTATTATTAATTGGTAAATATCAAATTTGGGAAGGTAAACAGCTTGAGGCCGTCCAGAAGTGGAGTTCGTCGAAGTAAATTTTGAGGCTAACCCACTTTAATTTTCCATTTGGATTGTATACTAAGCACAAATGTCAATCAGCACAGACGAAAGTAGACAAACCATTCGCCCGTATTCAGTAAAATATATCCTACATTAGTGGCCTTCTGGCGAAATGGCATCGCGTCTGGCTACGACATGTTTGCAATTAGGAGATTACAGGTTCGACCCCTGCGCTGATCATAGTTTTGCTTTGGCTCCTAAATTTAGACTTTACAGTGAACGAAATTTGAATGCCTTGGAATATTCGGGCTTGCAGAAGTAGGAAAGGAGTGACAATCCCATAGACAAAGACAGCTTTCCACCTTATTTATTTATCTGCCGGAAGTCTATCCTTACTCAGGACATTCATCGCCGTCGTTGAAGTTGCTCTTGCGAAGATGTAGTCAAAAAGATATCTATTGATTCAAGTTTGTGATGCTGCCTTGCTCAGCATATGCTTTGGTCTCTCATTCTCCTGACATAGGTACTAGAGCAGACTTATAAATCAACTGACGATACCTTTAAGTTATATTCTTATTCGATTCACGTTCATTTTGTAATAATCTTGACGAGGCAATTAAATAACTGAGGCTCCAACATACCCGCGCCGGAACCAAAATTCGAGGACCGCACCCTCAGGTTGTAAAGGAGAGCGAGGGTGGGCGTTTATAGGCATCGCTCCTTTCCCTCTTACCACCACCATCTCACCTCCTCTCCCCAGCGCCTCCATCCCCTCGCCTTATACTTTTCTGCTCTTACTTTCGACGGCCAGTATCCATCACGTGCTGCGACCGTTCACTAAATACGTTGGTGAGCTGGCCCCATTCTGTATGTGGCTGTCATGCAATGCCTCCGAGTTTCCTCGGCTGGCGAGATACTACTCGTCTTGTCTGCCAGCTGGCCCAATGCGCTTGAGATATGTGCTAGTGGTCACCCAATCCCTGTCGTTCCCTTTGGGCTGAGCTTCATACTGGTCTTTATTTCTTTGCTTTTGCTCGTTCGTCGGTGCTCGGCGCTCGCATCCCTTCCTCTACGCTTTACTTTCCGCGGGCTGACCCATTGCGTGCTGTGATCGTTTATTAAATACGTTGGTGGGCTGTCCTCATGCTGCATATGACTGCTATGTAACACTTCGAGCTTCCTGGGCTGGTGAGATACTACTTGTCTTGTCTGCCAGCTGGCCCGACGCGCTTGAGGTGTGCTGGTGATCACCCAGTCCCTGTCGTTCCCTCAGGTTGAGATTCATACTGGTCTTTATTTCTCCGTTTTATTTCTTGGTGCTCGCCTCCGGTCTGTCTTTTTCTTATCTTCTCAGTCCTCCCTGGCCCCGAGGGAGATGAGGGTCCCTTCCTCGTCAGGGCGTCAGCCACATCCTGTTCGAGAAGGCAGCTCTTCTTCTTCTTTCTTTCCTTTCTTTCCTTTCCTTCTACTATTTCCTTCTCAGTTCTCCCCGGAACACGAAGGAGATGAGAGTTCCCTGTCTCGTCGAGGTGTTGGCCGCCTCGAGAAGGGACCTCTACTTTTTTTCCTTTCCTTTCTTCCACTCCCGATTATTCCCTTGTCCATTTACTACATGGAACTTAGGAGAATCGGGAGTAGAACCTTATACTTCAGATTCAACCTTTGGCGTGGGTTAGAGAAATTTATAACTGCAAATAAAGCCATTTAGTAGGAAATTTAAAAACTTCGAACAAGGTTGACTAAGATCAAACGTTTAAATATCGTTCTGTATTTGTGAATGTAGTGACACAAAAGTCTAACAAGTCAGAAAGAAATTGAAGCGAGTAGATGTAAATCACCAATCGGCCTCAAAAATTGCTCTCTACTAGTTAGAGGATTCCATCGTCCTATATGAATAAAAGCTTTAGCGTCATGAGTGAGTACCAGACTTACTTAGCGGCTAATACACCGTATACTACTTCGTCAAGATAAATCACAGCGGCCTCCCTTTCGATCGTAACATTCCGGGACACCTTTCTCTGCATAGATTGCTTACATTTTCCATTTAATCTACACCTTTTACAACGCAAATATTTGAGCAACTCGAGAGCCCACGTCTCCATAAGCCTTCGACCTGCCCGGGGTCGTCTCAGTCAATTCCTTAATATCTGGTCGCCTGGCGAAACGGGATCGCGTCTGACTACGACTTCATACTTAAATCAGGAGATTGTAGGTTCGAGCCCTGCAGTGGTTATCGTTTCGTTTTTGCTCCTAATGACTTATGAATGGTACCGTCAACGAATCGCGTATAAGTTGAGTGCCTTGGAATATTCGGACTTTGTCAACTTCACTTTCCGAGTTCCAAATAGCGAGCGTATGAAATTTCCCTTCTATTGGACTTTCCCTACAATTGACTATCTAGAACCTCAAGCTAGCTCGAAACATATTCAGAGGATCGCAGGTAGGTAAGCGGCAGAACGCCAAAGTCTATAGTCTTCCAGTAGAGCAACCGCAAAGCTCATCGCGTCAGGTAGCACAACAGTCCATTGACTATCAGCCACCATGTACTCGGCCAATACTCGGCAGTGGCACCATCACCAGTTAACCCACACAAGAACCCCTCATCCCAATATTTAGGCCTGTTGCTTCGACAATTCTGACATCGAACACAATTATTCTTTGGAAAGGTTGCTACCACCCTGTCTCCAACCTAGGTCTGCATATGAGCACTATAATCGCCCTGGACGAACGTTCTTACCTTCAGGTTATCCACCTTGGCTCCTATCTAGACCATTGTGCCAGCGCATTCATGAGAAGGTGCGAGGGGAAGGCCTTGATGTTTCATCATCGCCGCGAACGAGTCTCCGTGCTGGACCAATAGTCCGCTCCGGTAATATCGATAAGTAGCTCATTGTCTCGTTTTATCTTTGGGATTGGAATATCAGTAGAAAAGGTATAAGACTTTTTGAATTCAGTCAAAATAATCCCCTTCATTTTTTCTGGGATAGACATGTCGAGTAGTGAAAGCTGATAAGGAGGGAGATCCAGCCTGATTCAATGGACACTGACTTGCATTTATAAGGTAGAGGCGAACCAGATGCTGTGAGTTAGAGGAAACACGCTATAAAATTACCATGAAAGGGATTTAGCAATATAATTGGTAGTATTAATCATCGAAGTGGTGCCCGTCCTCGGGAGCCTGAAGCTTCTTCGGAGTCCGGATCTAGGAAGTAATGGTTTAGATTATTTCGTTAATGGGGATAGCGCTTCCTGTTAAAGCTATATCAATCAAGAACAGCGAAAATACTACTTACTTTGAGGTTTGAAGTTATGGAATCATAGCAATATATCCAGGAATACTGAGCTTGAATCTCAAATAGTATATCCCGGAGTCTAACCATGCGGGAAAATTATTGATTAGGAAAGGGTCTGAAACTAAGCACCAATCTGTCCTGTCATTATGAACATGGGAGTCCATTAATTTCCTGGATAGGTTTCTTCTCTCAACCTATAACACATAATATACCGTTCACAATAAATGTAAACCGAGTCTTGGAAACATTACAACTTCATATCATCTATCGTCCGAGGTGAGAGCAAATTGTATTGGGTAAGCTTGTAATCTTTGGAGGAGAACATATGCAAATCAAACACCTCTATCGACCAGATTAGCGTGTCTTTGGGAAACATTGCTATCCAGCTTGCTCGCCTTGATGAAAACACGTCTACCGGGCTCTTTGGTCACCTTCAGGCTTCTGTCGCTTATCTCCCTCCTTCATGTCCTCAAGCGACGTAAATCGTCTTGGACTCAAGATTTTTAGTCTGTTCTTCAATGACTTCGATCTATGGATGGATAAGTACGAGGATACAGGGAAACAGGTGGGCGCTGCGGCCAATAAGCACGAACTGCGAAACCGTGGGAATGTTATTTTCTGATAAGCTTTGCTAAGTAGTAACTTCAGCCTCATACGCAGATATCGCATCTCCTTTTCCCAGAGATCTCCTTACTAATAAAATCAAGAGATAACACGATAGTCTATTTGTCCATTAGATTCTCCATCTGTGCAGGTATGGCCTTCTTTATCGCAGCTATTTGCTCACAGCAAAGCCTGCAAACCCCATACTTGTACGTTCCACATGGTTCACCATACGATATTGTTGGATTATGTCTCCCTACGTCGGCGCATGCCTCTTTCTATGCCATTTCTCGATCCAGCTCCATGGATTTTTCACCCTAGAATCCGGATCGTATAGTGGACGTCGATTTGGCAGGATTTCGGAGGATTGTTCAGAAAATGGCTTTATAAAGTATCAGAGTTGATGAGCTCACAAATCGAACTGACATGACTGCCGCGACTGCCCTGGTTGTTCTGCTTCTCACCGTCGCCTTCTATTGCCATCGTACGTTTAATAGAGCACCATGTGGTATGTACGGCATTCCATTATTCTACCATTTCATGTGAATTTTTGTAAGGTCTTTGCATGCCTCCTGGACCCCCACGAAAGTTCATCATTGGGAACGCCTTCGATATGCCTGTGAGAAGAGCTTGGGAAACGTATGAAAGTTGGGCGAAGAATTACGGTGAGCTGTGGTTCATCATCCTTCGAAAGAATCTACTAAGGATTGTTCCGTTCAGGGGACCTGGTTTCCCTCAAAGTGTTTGGACTAAACATATTGATTCTTAATTCACGACAAATGACCCATGAATTGTTTGACAAACGATCTTCAATATATTCAGATCGACCACTCTTACCGATGATAAACGACTTGTATGACATATCTTCTTAGTTATTCTTTAATAACTAATTTCCCTTTCCTTCCTAGAATGGACTGGAGTTGGGGATTACCGTTTCAACCCTATGGGGAAATATGGCGCCGTCATCGTCGCGTATTGCACGAGAAGGTTCACGCAGGTGTCACTGAAACCTTTAGACCCGTTCAACTTAAATATACAAGGTACGTTACCCAGATCCACTTTATTCTAAGCTCATGGTAAATTAGGACGCTTCTCAAACGACTGTTGACGAGTCCGTCCGATTACTATAAACATGTCACTTTTGTGGGAGCCGAGACTATGATGGAGGTAATTAATGCTTGTCAAGTCTGAAGTTGACTGTATTCGCGAACTAGATGATTTACGGGACTTCTTTTAAATCTGAGAAAGATCCGTTTTTAGTCACGGCAGAAGCTGCTCTCGAAGGGCTGCAAGAGGCCTGGATTCCAGGAGCATTTTGGGTTGACGCATTGCCATGGAGTAAGTAAACAGAGCTGCCGATCAGTATAGTTGTTTTGACGATTTTACAGTGAAATATATACCAGAGTGGTTTCCTGGAGCGCAGTTTCAGAGAAAAGCGGGGAAATGGCGTCAGGCCATTCACGATATGAAGGAACTACCCTTCCTTCGAGTTAAATTAAATATGGTAAGTCCTATACTATGGTCTGACATATTATACTGATTCACCATCTCTTTCTCTCGCACGAAAGCTACATGGTGTTGCAAAACCCAGTTTTGTCGCATCACATCTGGAGGAACTGGCGGAAAAGGGTCCCATTGATGATGATCAAGAAGAAACTATCAAGAATACAGCTGCGATTGCGATTGCTGGAGGTTTAGAAACAGTAAGGAATGTTCTCTCTGTATTTTGAGACTTCAATATTCACCTTAAGATAAGACTGTAGCGACGCGACTCATCTTCATGCTGGCTATGATATTATACCCCGAGGTTCAAAGGAAGGCCCAAGAAGAATTAGACAATATGTTGGGTTGGAATAGACTTGTTGAATTTGAGGATTATTCCCAGCTGCCATATGTGAACGCTATCTGCAAGGAGGTATTGCGGTGGCATCCCCTGATACCGCAAGGAATGATGCACACGACGTCTCAAGACGATATCGTGGGGGAATATTTCATACCGAAGGGAGCGATCCTTATCGGTAATGTCTGGTATCCTTTTATTTCGTTTCTATTACTCCCAAATACAAGCTGAGTTTTACCCCAGGAGACTTCTTCATAATGAAAAAGATTTCGGACCTGACACTGAACAATTTATTCCTGAACGATTCTTCCAGCCAGGTGTCCGAGATCCAGCCCATACCGGAGCCTTTGGCTTTGGAAGAAGGTAAGTGCTTACTTTCTATGTCATTGCAAGAAATTTACGGATATACACTAGGATCTGTCCAGGACGTAATGTGGCAGAGAGTTCCTTGTTCATCGGCGTCGCCTCCATGTTGCAGGTTTTTGAAATATCCCGTCCTCTAACACAATCCGGGAAAGAAGTGCCTTTTACATATGACTTTATGGAGGGACTGCTATCGTATGATAATTTACAATTAATTTACGGTGCACGTCCTAATACGACTACGATAGCCAACCCAAGGAATTTCCATGTGTAATTCGCCCTCGCTCTGAGGAGGCACGGATGCTCATTCTTCAAGGGTAATTTGGAAGGGAATGTCGGGATCTTTTAGTGATGAAATTTATGAACACCTCATCAATCCATATAGACTGCAAGAGTAGATTTTGTGTGGACGAATATTACTGGTATAATGCTAAAGATAGTCACATACGAGAAATTTGAGCAGTGAGCAAAATATCTCCTGTCCATCCTCGTTCCCGTGCATTATGCGGGGAGGATCCACATTTAGAATTCTTCTGAAGTCCAAAGCCTTGTCCTAAACTCCCATCGAAGCATAATTCTGTCGGTCGATTTGGAATGAAGTATTGATGCTGCATGGAAGTTGAATATCTTCGGATGATTCTTTGAGTGCGTTCCAAAGCTTGTACAAGGCTCGACGAAGTGACGGCATCGAGCAACCATGACTGAAACTTCTCCAACGGTGGCATACGCCTGACGCTGCGACACGGGCTTTGAGTGGCAGACAAGCAGCAGATTAGGGAAAACTGAATATCATAACTCGGAGTCGGGAAGAGCTAGGTTGAAAGGCATCTGGTAATAAGGTAAATGGATAAGAAAGGAGGAAGCTCTTACTAATGGCGGCTTCGTTTTGTATAAGTCCCCACTGGTAATTCCTATTCCGCATAATAGAAGTAGCCATGTAGTATTGACTCTATTTATCCATCTGTTCGTCTATAACATTCAACCTCAAAGGTTTACTTCAGCATCCTTGTATAATAGTAATCTGTACTTCCTTGAATAGGGGAGGGTTTGAAGCGTTAGGAAAATTCACATTAATTACTCTTCTTTCTTCCAATCGAATTCAAATGTACCGAGACAAAAAAGGAATGGCTCATCTTTTGAACCAGAACTACCATCAGGGCATACGAGTCGCTATTCTGGGCAGTTATGTTGCAATATGACACCACCCTCAAAGTCATGCATACTATATAAGAACCCATCAGAAACAGGGATGCCTTTCCGACCTCAACCCTTCTCCCTTACTACCTCACTCATATATCTGCTCTTGAGCTAAACGGCTTCGAAATATCTATCTATCGACTTTGATAGCATGCCGCGTGCCGACAAGTGAAGCCACGTGTAACACCCATGGATTCTAAAATGGGCTGTCACAGTCTACACATCGACCAAACCAGAAACCTGCAATACAGTTACATCGACTCCATCAAATTTTCTGAATTCGCATACATCAAGCTCGTTGCATAAACTTTTTTCATGAGCAAAGTACAGCTCAACTCAAGGATATCTGGCAACCGGAGTCATGATGGGAAACCTCGTTTATGGGCTTTTATGGGTTGCATGCTTGATAAGACAGAGCGTATGTTACTGGTTCGCGCAGTCCCTGCTGACGTTGCTTAACTCGTCAGCACTCCGTACTTCCCCAAATAGCAATATTGCTATCGGAGGGCTATTATGGATCCAATAAGACTAATCTCTATCTTTATCCGGGAAAAGGCTTTGATACGACGGGAATATTTATAATAATTTTCGCGATTGCAACTTCTGTCTTATCTCTCCTTGCTCTATCACCGTCAACATGTCCATGCACGAAAAACAAGCTTACTCGCCCAAGGCCATCGACCTTTCGCATCATCTTTCCGATATTTCCAAGGCTAGGAAATTATCTCCCTTAAAAGGCCTTCAGAAATATGCTCAAAAGCCAGGAATGATTCAATTGGCAGGCGGTAAGAAGTTCATCTGCTCAGCTCCTAGTCTAAAGCTTTTAACCTTTCACTTTCGCTTTCACTAGGTTTGCCTGACCCTTCGTATTTTCCGTTTGCCTCGATCTCGGCGGATGCGCTCTTGCCCGACTCATTTGACCGCAAAGATGCCAACAGTGGATCATCCTTATTCGGCTGGTTTTGGAACATGTTCGGTGCTGGGAGCTCTGAGAAATCTGAACGCTTCTCTATTCCTAAGTATGGGGACGGGAAAGAGGGCACAATAGATCTTGCAAGTCATCTTCAGTACTGTAAGGCGTTACTTTAAAACATCACCCGAGCTTCCGGGCTTACGTTGCATCGTCGTACAGCGTCGGCAACAGGAGCAAAGGTTATACAGGACTTTATCAGAGACTTCACAGAAATCGCTTTTACCCCAGCATTTGGCGACTGGCAAACGCTTGTGCATAGCGGAAATACGGACGGGTATGTCGTTGACAATCTTCTGGATAAAATGCGAAATAACCTATTTATATATAGCTTCCATCGTGCTGCTTTGTCATTACTTAATTCTGGAGAATATCTCATCACTGAAGAATGGTCTTATCCATCTGCCATGTCCAATGTTAAACCTGCGGGTGTTAAGATCGTGGGTATCAAGGTAGATGGACAGGGCATGAGCGCTATTGACTTGGAGCGAGTCTTGACAACCTGGGACGAGAAAGAGCGAGGTGCTAAGAGGTGGGTAATCCTATTATTTTTCTTGATATGCGATTTTGAAGGAACTGTTTAGACCACATGTTATGTATACCGTACCCATCGGTCAGAACCCTACCGGCGCAGTAAGTCCAAATTGCATTGCATCATTTCTTACTATGTTCTGATTCCTGCCTCTCTTGCAGACTATGGGCGAGGAACGAAAGTTGGCCATTTACGACATATGTGTTAGATACGGTAAGCGATTGACACCTATCCGGAAAATGTTCGTCGTTAACTATGTCGACCAAAGATATTATCATCCTTGAAGATGATCCATATTATTTCTTACAAGAAGGCCTTTATGTCCCCAAGGAATCGCGTAAAGCGAACAAATCTGTCGCTTCTAAAGGGGATGATGACGGAAAGGAATTCCTAAAGACCCTAACACCATCTTATTTGAAGTACGTGTTTCACGGTTTTTTATTACTGGTTAATATATCATGTCCTAACCTCTTTCTACAATGGCAGATACGATTACCAAGGTCGAGTTATCCGTATGGATTCGTTTTCCAAGGTTTAACTCTTTTCATTTTTTAAACAATATTGTTATTAATTAAACTAGGTTATTGCACCGGGCTCAAGGATGGGATGGTTCACTTGCAACCCTCTTTTCGCCGAACGCCTTGAACGGGCAGGTGAATCCTCTGTACAAGCTCCCTGTGGTTTCTCTCAGGTACAATACTCTTTCGCGATATCTTCTTTGTTCCTAATTTGAAAACATACCAATTATAGGCATTTATTGGCCAACTTCTTACGAAACACTGGGGTATGTCTAACTTCATTCGTTGGCTCCAAGGACTTCAAGGACAGTACACGTTGCGCCGAGATGTCATGGTCGACGCCCTTCTCGAGATCTTCGATGTGCAGCCTGCTCCTGCAGAGTTTGCCTCGTTTGGTGCTGGTCTCCCCGTCATGACGGCGTATCTCAAGTCGGACAAGAAAGAGATGGCAGAGAAATCACGCTTGGCGAAAACTCCTTTATTTAGCTTCATTCCTCCTACCTCCGGAATGTTCGTTTGGGTAAGTTGCTGTCATAACGGATGAATCGGTGACTGGATATCCAACTAATATTGTCTTTTTTATTTAGCTTAAATTCCATGTCACGGATATTCCTGTTGAGGAAGATGAGACGCCAGCAGTTCATCTTTTTATTGATTTGGCGGAGAGCGGCCTCCTCATCGCATCTGGCGCCATGTTCGCATCTGAAGAATCGGTCATGAAAGACGACGAGATGAACTTCAGGATGTCTTTTAGCAAGGGCTCGGTACGCGTTGTTTAGTGCTTTTGGTTTCGCTTACTTTACTGATATTTGTCATATTATTACAGGAGGAGACGCTGAAGGAAGGTGTCAAGATCTTAGAAAAGGTCATGCGGAAATATGTCAAAGCATAAGGGCTATTCGTGAATGGAGATTGAGTATTAATGTAACTTGTATGTGTCTGACATTGTATATATCACTGGGAAAATATAGATTTGCTGGCGAGGGTTTACTGCAGTTGTAACAATACTCGATAACATATCGGGGCGAGCGGACGGTCCAAAATGTTTGCCTGTTTGCTGCGTATTAAAGTTACAAGATGTATATGCATCTGTCGTGATCGAGACAGCTTGAATAGTGAGGGGGAAAAAAATGCAAAACTATGACCACCGCGAGGGTCGAACCTGCAATTTCCTGATGCTGAATAAATCGTAGTCAGACGTGATGCCATTTCGCCAGGTGGCCAGATATTAAAAGTCGTCTGGGACGGGGATGGGCGGGGGCTTGTGGAGGCGTTGACTCAGAGTATTTGCGTTGTAAAATGCAGATTTGATGGAAGACGTGAGCAGGTTATGGAGATAAATGTGTCCGGAGATGTTACGAAGGGATATCAAGCTGTGATTTACTTACGAAGTATTCGGCGGATTCGCCACTAAGTCTGGAACTCGATGAACGCACTCATGACGTTCAATATATAGTGTAGGAGAAAATGGTTAGTATTAGTAGGGGTTTTTATTTTCCTTCGAGCTCGATTCGTGACTTGCGTATACTCGCTTCAATTATATTTTTGTGCCATTATATAACGTTTGGTACTTCGTCGTTCGAATATTTAAAGTTCTTACTAATATAAATTTTATTTACGGTGGTAAATTTCTACAAGTAGTCCACGCCATGAATCCGAAGTAATAAGGCTCTACTCCCGACCTTCCCAAGTTCCATATAATAAGCGGACAAGCGAATAATCGGGAGTGGAGGGAGGAAAAGAAAGAAAAGTAGAGGTCTCTTTTCGAAGGGCCAACACCTCGACGAGGTAGGGAACTCTCATCTCCCTCGTGTTCCGGGGATGACTGAGAAGAAAAATAGTAGTAATAATAAAAGAAAGAAAGGTTGCTTTCCGGAGAGGATGTGGCCAACATCCTGACGAGGAAAGGACCTTCATCTCCCTCGGGCCCAGGGAGGACTGAGAAGATAAGAGCAGAGACGAGCACCAAGAAATAAAGCGAAGAAATAAAAACCAGTATGAAGCTCAACCCGAAGGGAACGACAGGGACTGGGTGATCACCAGTACACCTCAAGCGCGTCGGGCCAGCTGGCAGACAAGACAAGTAGTATCTTGCCAGCCCAGGAAAAACTCGAAGCGTTGCATGGTAGCCACATACAGAATGAGGACAGCCCACCGACGTATTTAATAAACGATCACAGCACGCAATGGGTCAGCCCGTGGAAATTAAAGAGTCTCCGAAGGGATGCGAGCGCCGAGCACCAAGGAACGAGATTCAGAAAAAGTAAAGAAATAAAGACCAGTATGAAGCTCAACCCAAAGGGAGCGACAGGGACTGGGTGACCGCCAGCACATACCTCAAGCGCATCGGGCCAGCTGGCAGACAAGACAAGTAGTATCTCGCCAGCCCAGGAAACTCGAAGGCGTTGCATGACAGCCACGTACAGAATGGGGCCAGCTCACCAACGTATTTAGTGAACGGTCGCAGCACGCAGTGGATACTGGCCGTCGAAAGTAAAGGCAGAAGAATATAAAGCAAGGGAATGGAGGAACTAAGTGAAACGAGGGGGAGAGGTGGTGAGATGGTTGTGGTAAGAGGGAAGGGAGCGATGTCTATAAACGCCCACCTCGCCCGCCTTTATACCCTGAGGGTGCGGTCCTCGAATTTTGATTCCGGGGCGGCTGCGGCCGAACCCCCAATTATTTAATTGCCTCGTCAAGATTGTTACAAAATGAACGTGAATCGAATAAGAATATAGCTTGAAGTTATTCCTGGTTGATCTATTCGTCTCCTCTAGTACATTTTATATGCAGACCAAAGCATAGGGCTTTCAGTATTGGTCTCAGCAATGCATCACAAACTTGAATCGAATCAATAGAGATCTTTTTGACTATATCTTCGAACAACTTGAACCATGGCGATGAATGCCTCGAGTAAGTATAGATTTCCGGCAGATAATAAATAAGGTGGGAAGCTGTATTTTCTATCGGACTGGTATTCCTTTCCTACTTCTGCAAAGTCCGAATATTCCAAGGCATACAAAGCCTCGTTCACACTACTGGTTATAATTCTTTAGGAGCAAAAGTAAAACGATGATCACCACAGGGTTGAACCTGCAATCTCCTGATTCGTAGTCAAACGCGATGCCATTTCGCTAGGCGGTCGATATTTTTAAACTGTTTCGGGAGGTTCTCAACACTAACATTTGGAATCTTCATGCTAGTCCAGATATCCAGCGCGTCCGTACCCTAGATGTTACGCTTTCTGCGACCTAATCCGACTAATAAAATGCACTACCACCTCTGGTACCACTTTTATACTCTTTAGAATCAATCTCCTTGTACCATTATAATAGGCTTGTAGATTCTGAATAAGGACTTCAATTGCTGGTTGTAAGACTGACTGCCAGCTTATGACATGCATACACTTACATAATATTGATTACATACACACACGGCCTTTTTAAATTATTTTATACCTCCGTTGCTCTTCACTTTTACTCACGCAACGAAGGTATTTCTTTTTCCCTCATCTTGTATTTTTTTCTGTACTCACTTCTTTTCTCGCGCAACGAAGATAACCTTGTCCTGTCCGCGCTATCTGATTAGTGAGGCTGTATACGACAGCCTTTCACTGGTCTAATGTTGAGCTTGTTCTCTGTTTCGGATATGAGGTACGTATTTAACATACTGTCGGAAGCTTGTCATTATTCGCCTTCACCCTATAAAATACTTCCAGTCATGCCTCAATATCCAGGTATGAACTTACCGGAAGCTGAATCACTCCCGCACGGGTGCCTCTAACCTCCACAGCCCAGGCCGGAAGGATCGCTGCACTTTCATCGCTATCATGTTTATGCATGAAGAGGAGCCACATTCCAAACACTGCTTTGGCCATGACATCAAGGACGGTATATGCGATGGCCTCTGCGTTGGGTGAAATAAGGGCCGCGTTGTCGCCGAGCGCAAAGACGACCGGATACATAATCCATACGAAAACTGTTAGGACGTATAGGTTGGTGTAGAGGTCGCGTGTAGCGTGGTTTTGAAGTTTTGCGCCTAAATCAAAATTAAATAATCATTCCATTGTATAATCCAAAAGAAGATTCCACGTACATTGCCTTCCGTCCCACCAGAGTTTACCAAGAATGTAGAGCAGGAGGATACAAGCGAAGGCATACCAAGCCCATTTCGCACTAATTTATTAAATGAGTAAGTGCTGTATTACTCCGAACAATTGAACAGACACTCACGCATTTTCTCCACGGCGCAAACCGGCAAATATTCCCGAGATCACCATGGTAAGATCTGCAAGCATCAATGAGACTGTATCGACCCATGGCAATCCGACCAGTAATGACATGTTGAGAAGGATAAGGGGACTCGTGAGAGCCCAATCAATATATCTATGAATCATATTAGTCGCATGCTAGATGGTTATCGTATAATCTGAGTAACCTTGCCCAGAACACTTGTCTCCAGAGAAGGGTGTTGCGTCCTTGGACATTGCGAAAGCCCATATCGATAAATGAAAATCCAGTATCCGTGGACATAGCAAAGTAACTCATCTATCAAAGCAATAGTTTAGTAACTTCCTTTAGAAGATATAGAATTCGATTCTGCTCACAGCTCCGACTCCAGTAATTAACATATTGGTATAATAAAAGACCCTGTGTCTCCTATCATAACGAACTCCGAATGTAGCAATGATGAGGTTCGACGCTGCAAAGATCACAAATCCGATCCAAAGGGCAGCTTTTCCGCTGGGCCCAATATGAGACAGATACGGTATAGGATCTAGGGTTGGCATTGGAGAACCTCTATGTTTCGAAGCAAAAAAGCGAAGTTACGTCTTTGTGAACCTTTAGAGTATCGGAGGTGAGTAAGAGAGGGAAGTGTTTCTGTCGTAGTGACTTCATTTTATGCTGGGCAAAACAGTAATGACGAAAATACGGCAAATAGGTAAAGACTGAACGTCACTGGTAGATTGGTCCTTCCTATTGCGTGTGAATGGTCATTCCGAAGTTACAGTTATCTTCGTGAGTTGGATTGCTCTAGTAGTATAGTACAGTGCGGCGAAAGAGAGAGGCAGACTTGAAAATGGCGCTCGGTCGGACGACGGTACCGGTATGATTAATATTTCGCACAGACATATTCGAGGAAGAATATATCAGAACATAGCGCAGCATCATCACATGGAATTACTCCAAAATTTTGCAAACGTAGAAGAGCTGCGCCCCGGTACATGCATAAGGCATAGATGGCTGACCATTGCCATGTTTCTGTCAATGTTAGTACGGTACAGACCCGGAACTGAGATAGAAACGATAATACTCGTAGAGATTCCCCGAGATACATGTTGCACTGAAGGGTATCTGCGCAGCTCCGGGAACTCCAGACTAGCTGTGAGAAGGCTATTGAACATATTAGATCTCCATACAGACGCAATGTGCATAAGGAGAAGAGGGAGAAAACGGTTCACTCCCGCCGCAGTCCCGCCGAACCTTTGGTACGGCGGAGAAGGGAAGATTAAGGAGCACCAGTCCTACTAGGGTAGACCAGGGGTCTTGCCCCCACAGTGCAGCGGTTAGGAGACGTCGGTTAACTTCCAGGTCTCGCACAAAATGAGAAAGATGGAATAGAATGGAATGTATAATGTCCCTTCACATAATATAAGGGTGCAACAAATGTTCCAGCTTGTAACTCTAGAGCTTGCCAAGTATGTTCTAGCCAATGGTCACCTGGAACGATCGAGTTCGGAAGTAGCCAGTTTAGAGCCCATTGCTGTGCAGCGGATGGAACCACGGACCGAACAGATACCTTCACAGAAATAGGTTCTGCTGGAGGTGCCACTTGCAGTTGGGTCCCGAGGCTAGTGGGGTAGGTTGTTAGTTCAACGGCGTCCGATCATGGATATGCTTGAAATTTGAGGCCTTAGGGAGTTTATTTGTAAAGGTCCGATTGAATGATGTATTTTGAGTTTATCTTTCAACGTAGTTACATAGGTGGAATATTCAATAGATGTCACAGTATTGCCAGTCAAACCGTTAATGGAGCATCAACAAGGGCTTGTCATGAAACACTGCCATGTTCTGCAGGAATAGATGGCTTGAACACTCTGATGATTGGCCGGTAGCAAGCTGTGCTGAAGGGATTGCGGCGCTCGGTGGTCAGGAAGCCGAGTTGATTTTTTTGTCTAATTTCGGAGAGAAATACGCCAGAAGCTAAAGCTGTACCTTCTGTGGGGGATTTTCAAAGGCTGTAATTAGATAGACGATTTGGAAAAGAGGCAAGCGCAGTACTTCAGGGAACAAACAGGACCAGAAGAGTGTCATACGACCCACCCGTGGGAAAGTGTTACTGCGGAGACAGATTCGAGTAGTCCGTATAAAGGCGACGCTCACACAGTACTCAACAGACTCCCAGCCATGTCTTCCAACGGCGTTGAAAAGCCTCGCATTCCATCTCCAACAGCGTCGAGCGTAGGAAACGTTGTCGATCACCATGCACCTGGAGGTAAGTATTCATAACCGTGGCTGTGCGGAGCTTCGTGCTAATTATGAACTTCCCTCCTCTCACAGTGACCGTTGACCGCCCTACGGTGACTGGAGCTAAGATGAACGCAAAGATTAACACAGTCCAGCCTTTGAGGCGTGACGAGATGCAGGTATGTTCGTTCAAACCACTGACACCGACGCGCGTTAATGGCACACTCTTAGCCCTCTTACGCTCAAGACCTTGGTATACAAGAGAACGCTCATGGTGTCTACGGTGGCATGTTGCATTCGTTAGGAAACTTCATTGGATGCCTGGGAGCTGTTCCATGTTTCCCTTGCCCAAACCCCTACCGCAACGTTACCCAGGGTTCAGTTGGTCTTGTTTCACGCTTCGGAAACTTCTACAAGGCTGTCGATCCTGGTTTGGCCAACGTCAACGTTTGTACTGAATCATTGAGGGTGGTCGATGTTAAGATCCAAATCAGCCCAATTGGTCGTCAAACCGTTATTACTCGTGACAACGTCAATGTCGAGATTGATTCCGTCATCTACTTCCAAGTGAGTATTGTTCTTTAACTTCTCATATGTTCTAACTGTTGTTTAGATTGTGAACCCTTATCGTGCTGCATTGTTAGTCTTAAAATAATCCAGGCTTGTAAGAAAGTACTAACATTCTTGCAGCGGAATTACAGACTTGAGGACTGCCCTTGTTGAGCGTGCCCAGACAACCCTGCGTCACGTAGTCGGTGCTAGGGCTGTTCAATCCGTGGTCACTGAACGTGAAGCTATTGCATTCGAAATCGCCGAAATCGTCGGAGATGTTGCTGACGTGAGTGTAGCTTTGTTTGGCGACTTTAGTATTTTAACAATATTCCTACAGAAATGGGGTGTTGCCATTGAGGGTATTCTGTATGTCTGATCATTATTTGGCTGTCATCTATCTTACTGACCCTGCTTAACAGCATCAAAGACATTATCTTCTCCGCCGAAGTCGCCACCTCCCTCTCCTCAGCAGCGCAACAGAAGCGTATCGGAGAATCTAAGGTCATTGCAGCCCGTGCCGAGGTCGATTCTGCTCGTCTTATGCGTCAAGCCGCCGATATTCTTGCTAGCCCAGCAGCCATGCAAATCCGTCAACTGGAGGCCCTCCAAGCTATGGCCAAGTCAGCACAAAGCAAGGTCATTTTCGTTCCAATGCAGTTACAAAGTGATGTTGTTTCTCAAATGGCTGGCGGAAGCGGCGGTGGTACTTTCGGAGGCAGTAGCAGTGACGGTGCGACTTCAGCAGCGTTAGTCAACAGCATGTCACAGGTTTGAAATCGAGGTCACTTCCTTTCGTGACATCGCGTCATTTATACTCGAAAACCCACTGCCTATTTTTGTTTACTTTCGGTGTGAAGTATTCTTCATTTTCACATGCTCCTAATGTCCTTGTACGTATTACTACGTTTCTCGTTCTGTAACTTTTCACGATGATGTCTTTCATGCTTTCTGTACTTCGCTACATTCCTACCTTGCTACATTCCGATACGGTTTAATGACACTATTTGTTTTGTTTATATTTTTGTTCACGAAGACTGATCAAGTCCTTGTCTCAGTTTGAATAGGTAAGTGTTTGCGCTTCTGTGAATTGTTCTAGAGATAACAGTACCTGGTGTAGATATTAGATCATCTATATAGTGGCCGCCTGGCGAAATGGCATCGCGTCTGACTACGACTTGGCGTGAAATCAGGAGATTGCAGGTTCGACCCCTGCGGTGGTCATGTTTTTTCAACTAGACAACGACTTTTTCTAATAAGTCTTTATTTTACTAAAATGCTGAACACATTCCTGTGGCTTAGCAAATAACTAGTAAAGTTAGATATTTTGTGAATCTAAAGATGAGAGACTACAGTATCCTCTTTCGAGTTTCCACTTGCACTCCCATTTGCATTCACAATTCAAGGTGAAGAAATATTTACCGTATAAATACAGTTTCTAAGATAATTTTTATTCTTCATCAGGACCTAAATTGTGCGCTTCTGAAGCATACAAATTGCTTGACAGACTGAACAACTGAGATACCCGCTGGAGGACAGAAAATTGCGGCACAACACTACCAGCCATAGGGGTCATATGGAAAAGCTATGACGTCTTCTTTCGAAACTGTCGAGAATGACAGCGATGCCGACATCGTAAAGTGGAGATTTGTCCTCGAGAATGTAGTATATGAAATGACATATTCAAAGGAATAAACTGTGACACTTGAAATTATCCCTGTATGGTTCTCCTCGGACCTTTGGTCTGGTACACATAATAGACGGGCATGGTCCCAACGTCCTGTGAGACATTTAAAGGAAATATAACCGCCAAGGTTGAGTAGCCCGAAAAGGACATGGCTTATCGCACTGTTTCTTCCTTGGTCTTGGAAATACTGCATAGGTGAATAAATTAAATTTCGAGATCGGCATAAGAAAGAGGTGTGAAAATTTACCGCGTTGAGTACGGCGGAGGTCGTCCCCCTTGAATTGCGAAAATAAGGAATTGGGCAACCTGGAATAATGCAAGATCCGCTGTTCGAAATTGAATAAAATGCTAGAAGAAGGGATTGGTGAGCTTACTTTGCTGCAGATTGGGAGACGGACCCATTGTCGTCAATCGCCGTTGGCATTCATTGCCGTTTTAACTTACTAGCTACTCCGCCCATGAATAATATTAGATCCGTGTCATGCGCTGCCCGTGTAGCAAGTCCAACACCCGATTGTCTTTGTCAATGAGGATCCAGTAATTGCGAATGAGTTCACGGTTGACATTCTTGTTTTTGATACACGGCTCAGGTCTGACTTGGTTTGAACTTGATGAGAGGAGCTGATTCCACTGCAAGAGCTGTCATAGCGGCATTGGCCGACTGCATACATCTTAAAGGGCGGGATGTTGCCAAGGAAGTGTAATTCGCAGTAAAATTGTTCAAGTTTGCTCAACTTTTCTATTGCGTTCGTAACGACAGTGGCAAGTCCTATTTCGCAGGCTAAAGCATCAGAGAGCATTTGTATTGCCGACTTCGGTTTAAAGAACAACTAGCCTTCGTAAGAGGATCTAGTCCAAAGCCGCGATTTTGTGTGGAATCTTGCCTTCCGTGAGCACAGTGCAACCAGGCATTTGGCACTCCAGCTAGTAACTGGTAAACATGGAGGTAGTTTACTGCAAGGCTTCAGGTTTATCCTGACCGACGGTTATTGCGTCTTAAGTATGGGTCCGAGCCGAAAGGCCCGGACTAATACTCGAATCCAAGGAGGAGTGCTGCAGAGGACCAATGGGTGCGAGTGGTTATCCTGTCGTTTGAGTTATTTAAGTCAGCGGGTTATTTTTGTTCTGCAGAGGATGGTGGCCAAATTGTTGATGCGACTCGGTAAATACAGTGGCACCCACGGCCCAGGGCTGCATAGCAGTATGTAAGGGACCCAGAGTCCTAAGTCCCATTTAGCGTTTAGGACACTTCGAAGGCGCTAGGCTTTCATACGGCTATAGGGATCATCCGTATGAGGGTTCCTCAAGGGCTGTTCAAACATTGTGATGAAGTATCATAAGGTTGGACGGCATCGCCTCCTTTAAAATGTTGGCAAATTACAGCTATAAACATAGCAGCGTCAGAATCAGATCAGAACGAAGTTAAGCAATGCCAATCAGGAGCTCACAAGCAGGACCATCAGTTATCAGGGTTAAAATAGTTTGGCGATATCGTCCCTGACGGCGACGTCATCGTCGATGGAAACCGTCAAATCGCCTTTAAGATAATGAAACATACTGTACTTAGAGCTCCGAATCCAATCGGAGGGCCATCTGAAGTATGAAGAAAGGCATGATATACCGGTGAAAGCTCACTAGCGACGCAAGGTACTGGTCTAATGAGGAGCATCATACGCCCTGGAAAAGGCATTGAATTCTGTACAAGCTAGACTCACGGAGAGGCGTAAATCATGACAAACGGCCAACGGACGGCACTCTTCAAAGTGCCGAGGGTTTAAATCCGAACGTGCCCGTCTCGTTCCTAACACCTGCAGGATGTGGGGTCAATCTCCCCTGGAGGACTTTCGGGAGTAGCAAAATGCTACTAGGCTCTGGTTTAGTGCACACCGACAATATTTTTTCATAGGACGAAGAGACTTGCCTTCATAGCCGGAATGACATCTCCATTCACTATCTCTAGACAAGCCCCTCGAGGCCCCTCGTATATGCAGTGCCCATTACACTGATAAGGTACACGCCTTCATTCGCCTGCATAAAAAGGTCAGCCTTAATTAAATGATAGGCCTTGAAGTAACCAAGGTCTTTTCCAAGATCTAGGAGCAGTCGAAGCACATGGATACTGATGGCGTATACTCTAATTATTGACGATGTTGACCACTAACAGAGCAATGAAAAATCGTCTGCTTAAAGACCTTGGCAACGCCATGCAGGGGGACATCCATCCGAACTGGAATAAGAATGGGCATTTTTCGAGGACCATCTTTTGCAGCTCCTTAATGAATTGAATAGCTTGCTATCGGTGATACCAGTCGTGCATAACGCCTATAAGTGTCAATATCAGTGCCAATGCCGACATAGGAGTCGCATAGTTTGTTCTGCGTGAGAGGCCGATTACCTTGTCAGTGAAAGTGAGGGATCAGCCCTCCAGCGTGAGTTTAAAAAGAAGATCGACGATCAAGGTTGTCCCGTCGGTGATATTTGCGCGTGAATCGAAGCCAATCGTGGCATCATGCAGGGTCGAAAGCACCCAATCCAAGGCCTGGCCTAAAACAAGCAGAGCTAGAAGTCAGCCAAGTTTGGCATGCAGGTATGTCGAGTAGTCGACTCACGCGCCTTGCGAGTCAAACCTGTCAAGAGCTCCACTAACGTGAATGACTTGCTGAGATTTAGAAGCTAGTAATGAGTATAACCAGGTAAGCAGGAGAAGCCTATGAAGCCTGAGCCGGGCCGTCACTGGATCATTATCACTGAAATATGGTTAGTCGCATTAAGAAGCAGCACAGGATTCGTTGGATGCTGGTCTGGAACAGAAATGAGGTCAGGATTAGCAAACACCTTACCACGAGGAGTGTAGTTCGTACTTTGAACGACGCGAAAGGTGGCCCAGGCGTCCTCCCTGCTCCTCCCTGTCCTAGATACGGAGAAAACGGGTTTGAATGATAAAAGCGAGGCATTTGCTGATCCACGATTGTCAATTGACTTGAGGTACCATGAATGACCACCAGGTTTTGCAGAAGGGTAGGAATATAAATAGTGGCACGAGAAGGATGCACGCGTAGACGTGGAAGCCGACAGATAATGAATTTGGGATGAGAGTTGGGTTTATATGAAGGAATCGAACTCCAGGGCAGTCAAATGGCTAAGCTTCTTTCGCTTAACCAGACAAGTAGAAGAATGGTGAACCAGAGGAGTCTTATATTTCAAGCAAGCCATCTTCAAATTAATATCGTATAAGTAACGGATGAAGAGGTACAAGGGTTTTTTTATCACTTACATTCCGATCTTTCCCGCTTGTCAAAGCCTAATTCGCCAGTTCGCTATCGAAGGGGATGCGGGCATGAGCGCACCGATGTTGTATTCTCCGTCAGTTAGCCGTAAGTGTATATCATCGAAATCAGTTAGCACGGAAGCTACGCTCACCTAACGACGTACCAACGGGTTGAATAGTTGAAACGCCTGGTACCTAGAACCGTAACCAAGAAGACTGAAGTGAGGCTTCAAAAAAAAATCGGACCAAGGGTCAAAAACTGCAAGCAAACTTTTGAATATGACATCGTGGGCAGCACGAGGATTAAATAAATGAAATTCATCCGCCGTTCATTTTTCGAGAAACCACGGAAACATGTCCGAAATAAATGGTGATCAAGCGGAGTGAAATGTCAAAAGAATGAAGGCAAGGAGCTCTCAGGAGTCACCAGCAAGGTTCCTGAAATGGGAGGGTTGGTGCCAAAAGAGGCAAATGACACCGCGGTTTCGAATGTAGCACATTGTCAATGATTGACACGTGGACGAGGCGAGATTCAGCTTGTTCGCACCTCTACGTAAATAGCAGGCGGATATAGCGCATTCCCCCGCATTCAAATAAGAGAATCTTCGAAATGGAAGTCAGATTATGATTTGAATACTATAACAGTCAGATGGGCTGATTTACGAGACTGCTAAATCACACCAGGTCAGATAGAGATGAATTTGCTATGGTAAATTTGGACATACAAAAACAGATACATGGTGGTCAGAGATTCTTCTATGCAAAGTTGCAAACGGGTATCATAAAATTATTACACAGGGACGTAGATCGATGCACCTCCAGATTTTCGTGTCGTCGAAGTCGGTATGACGATAGCACCGATGCTCTTCAGACGTTACTCAGCGGTCGTGCGATTTCAGAGCCGTTTAATGCTCCAAGTCAGAAAATGTGTAATTCCAAGCATGCCTGTGGAACCACCTTTGATGTGCGTCGGTAGCTCAACTAGGGCTGTTTGAAGCTCCACAGTACCTGGTGGAAAGATAGTGGCCCACATTCGTTCCCAGGATTGGACATTATGCAAGAAGTGAGGTTTTTGGCCAAGCATGAGATTTCGAGGGGTGGTGTCTCCCATTTGACGGCCGACCATAATCGAGCCAGGCATCGGTGATAATAAAGTAGCCATACGATGTGCCAACTCGTATTGTGTTCTCTGATCGAACAGATGGAATACCATCTGTAACGTGACGATCGTACCATGACCTTTTAATTGCGTCAGAGTATGGACTGCCCGAAGATCAGGCCGTGCTGGGAAAACTGGTGTTTGCAGGGACAGTGCACGGTCATCGAAGACATCGGCCTGTACGAATTTGACAGGAAACGTTCGTGTATTCGAACAAAACAGACGGTGGCCAATTTGCCAAAGATCTAAAAAGGAGACATGAGAGATAATTGAATAAGAGCACATGACTACTTACGAGAGTTGACATCAGTTGCAACCACTTTATGAGCAGGGAAACCGTCTGCGACGAGTTTTCGAAGGTCATTCCCGACTGAAAAAATGAAATGAGATTAGAGATGAAAGACGCGTGGAATACGGGCCGCTTACATCCGCAACCAACGTCTATCAGTAAGGCATTAGACTGGTACAATCCGTGCTTCAGCATCTCATGATATAGCGGGTATTCTGTTACGGCCAGCCTGAGGGGGGAAATGTGTCAGAAAAACCCGCAAAAGAATTCACTTTTAGACGTACTGTGTAAAAGTAAACAGTCTGATGCATGGATACGGGAACGACTTGTGGCATACGTATGAGTTTTGGTTATAAACATACGATTGTGAACTTACCTCGTATGCTTCTGCCTGGATTTTGAGAATATGTTTCTTGAGGTGTTCGTCATCGTGGAGGCCAGTAGATTGTTTGAACAAACGAGCAAGACGAGGATCGATGTAATACAGCGAAGGATCGAGAGGCACTTTCTGGTAACTAGCAATGGACATGTTGGCACGATGGGGTATTGAGTCTGAGTGAAATGTCGAAGTATTTATGTGAGTTCGAACCTGCAGCGGACGGTCAGCGCTCGTAAAATAAAAATGGAGATGAAGGTGGCAAGAAGACACCGGATGAGCAACCACGACGGAAATGCCATTCTCGAGCGGATATCATAAATTTGAGCAAGAGCGGATCACTGAATAGTCACGTGACAACCGATCTCGTTTACATCGTGGACTGTCCCTATCCAAACTCCAGCATCCGACTGGTGCCCGAGACACTCTTTGCAGCCCTGAGAATTCCCTGGAATATCTAAACACTCTTGTCGAATTTTTCAGGAGCAGGGAGAGCAAGTTGCGTCCAATTTCAAGGGAAGTTGACACTTCTCATCTCGGTAACTTGAGCTAGGTTTTATGTAACACTGACAATACCTATTGCTACGCTTATCAGGTTCCGATAACAACTCCAATTGTTTGGCACACCATGGCAACACTGGCTTTGACCATTGCACTTTCGAAGACTTGTGCCTAGGATTGCCTTTGAACATATTCAGCCAATACGTTCTCTCCGACAGTCTCTCCATTTGCATATGCCCGAACGGAACCCCTAGTCGAGTCCTGCCATACTTTCCAGTTGCAGTGCCCTCAAACAGCTCAGGCAAACTACGGATAGCTTCGGCGATAACTCCACAGTGATGTCTTCCTTGGGCACTCTGGACAGCGACCCGAAGACCCGCTGGACCGCTTAGATACGAATATGCAAGCAGGGATGCTGATCCGCTTACCGAGCATGCATCGCCCTAATTGGAAAGCAGGTACAGATGGAATCTCCCACCGAATTAACCACGTGAAGCCCATCCGTGGCGTTTAATATCTTCAGCGTTATAATCACCGAACGCTCAACGTTCCTCTGACCACCTTCTGATAATCGATCTTTGATCAAGCTGCTTATCAAATTGATTATTGTAATAATGAAGCTTGGACCACTGCACCTAGGTTATTCTTCCGTCCCTGGTTTGATAATTGGGTACCGATCCTAAATTGATTCTAAATCAGATTATTATTGTAGGCTGCGTCACGGTTAGTTATTATATTTCTGAACAAAGGATTTGGGGCTAACTCTCTAAACTATAGGCTTTGTTAACGTTATCAATGACGTGCTCGATATTTATGGAAAGATCTTCTGGCATTTATCAGATGGAATTGTCGATTAGTTGGAGGTGTACTATGTGCCATGGCTCACGAGCCTACTCCGTAGGTGGAAAGAAGGTGGATGTGCGAATTGAGGTGTCATGGGTATGTAAGCAGCGAAGAGCCTGTAAAGATGTGGCTGATCCATAGATCGATTTCCTCACGAAGCTCCCGGTGAGCGATCACTCTCTCCCGAAGTACTTTGATAGATTAGCTTCCTATCCAAGCCTTTCGTTGCCTTTCGTCTTCTCGCATCTTTCCCGGAGGATCGAAGCTATAGCGTTCCTCTCATGCCATGACGAGTATAGCCCAGGGAGTTGGAGGCTTCGATGCACGCTCGGATATCGGAACGTCCTTACCCGCTCATTCTCATATTTCAGACTGGCATTTCTTTTTTGTGGACATAAAGAATTAGCAGCTTTGTTGTACAAAGAGTATCAACCAATCATTCGAGTGTCTCAACTCACAATTTAAGGCTTACAGCTTTGCATGTCTCAAGCTCTAACGCCACGGTTTCTGTCTGGGTGGATCCGATTCGAAACGGCGTCAGTCTATTCGGAACGGGTCTAGCCAGTTGTGCACAATCACTCTGCCCTGAATGCCCTAGACAGGACTTAAACGGAATTGGTGCGCGAAGGGTCGAAAGGGATCTAAACGGCTGACGTAGATTGATCAGGGAATTTGACCTCAGGCTCTTAACGGCGTCACCGACGGCGGCCTAGAACCAGCCACCGGACATCCCGTAATGCTCCCCCAGTCTATTCTGACGAGGTTACACTCATAAATCCTGCATAAAAGAGAATGTATCGATAATTATCAATAGATAATAGGATCTTCTCTGGCAGCGTATGTACGGGGACGATACTTGGTAGCCTTGGCGGTTGAACCCGGCCAACAGTTTTATTCTGCTCTGAGTAGCCCGCAGTCCCCGCTTTTGGCAGAGAGTTGTGAGAGTCATCCTTTTCTCGCATGTCCTTCCTGATATTTTCATTGTGGGTAATGCCATCCCCAATAATACGCGGAAAGTTTAGCTCTAGAGAGCAAGCGAGCTACCACGGTCTCGGAGCTGGAAGGGCCCAGTTTTATTTATGGCTGTTTGTGGAAGATTTTGACTTCGTGTATTAGTTGCTATGCGATTGTGGGGAGGCGCGTGAACAATGAGACAGGCAGTGTCTCCGCTCGTTCACGATCGATCTTAGGAGTGGTTTTCTTTGTCGGTTTCGGTATCCCCAGCAAGGCGACTTTAACTATAAAGGGGGGATATAACACAGTACCTTCACTGACAGTTCCTCGAGTACTGAGTGCTGTCGGTTTATGTACCGTATTCGTCACTCCCCACGATCTATGGTACTTTCTTTCTTTCTTATTGAATATCTATACAATTCTTTCTTTTTTATTATTAGATCAACCTTATCTCAAATTTGTTGTGAAACGCTGAGTGGTTAAATGACATCCACGCGAGATATCCCAAAGGCGTGGCGCATATACATACGTAACATAGGTCTGAATACCTAACAATGCACGGTTACCATAAAAAGCGCTTGACTTCCTAACTCCAAGTATAACAACGCGAAGGAAGGCGACTCGGACCGAGGGAATTAGCTTGGCCCTATCGTTTATGCCGCTAGATATTCTCTTCGAAGTTCCTTTCATCTTATAACCATCATTCCTCTCCAGGTGACTCACGGATGAAAGATTACCTGGTACACTTCGATTATTATAGTTATATCTTTTCCGCTCATGATGGCGCTGTTGCTGGAATCACGAGAATGGTAATTCACTGGAGGGTCGGAACCCAGTCATTACAGCATTTCAAAATCTAGAGCTCTATTATTATGGGACATCTTAAGATTCAAGTATTACCTGTTCATGAGCGGAGAGAACGACGCTAATATGATAGATATCGTTGTGAGCAGTTCACCCGCAGTCCTGTGGCATAAAAGAGAGTTTGGTCGACATTCATCCCTCCCGGGTCCGAGGCACGCTTTATATTATAAAGACCATCATGACCCAGAAAGCTTAAAATCCACACCCACGGACACCTTGCTTAGAATTTTAAGCCTGAAGGTATGAATGCCGGTGGAGTAGCTTCTGTCTTCGCAGAATGCATGCGAAGTGAATTTGAAATTCTAATAACGCGACTGGGCAAGAATAGCAGTTCACTGTACAATTGCAAAGCGGAAAGAAGCTCCAGCGAGGAACAGCGCGGTTTGCCAACTGGAATCCGGCTGATACTTACACTGCTTCTAGGAACTAGTAGCATCACTGTGGTTAATGACCGCGAGAGGATCATTCCAACGCCACCAACCCATGTTTATACTTCTATTGTTGTCGTACGGCGACAGCGTCATCCTCGCTGAGAGATGCTCGGTCAGGGGAGTGCAAAGTTTGACGTTGCCTATGTGGCCATTTGCTCCGCTTGTTCCACGTTGATAGAATTCAGATGACAACGCGGTCGTGGCACTGAATGAGCTCAGCTCTCTCTCCTTGGGCCTATAGCAGCCAAAGATGAAGAGAAGAATTCCCAGCATCTTGAGTATACAGTTCAGAAATCATAAGCTGCACAGCCCTACGAGCTTCTTTTTGATTCAGCTCCGCTCTTCCAAGAAGGTGACCTGAGGTAAATAGTCTCATCTTTTTCGATGACGGTGGCATGTGCAACATTCCAGTTGAATATCTATGTAGTAGAAGGACCCATTAATATTATCAAGATAATATTATTAAGAAGCTACTTACCGTTGAAAGAAGGAATACGACTGGCTCCCAGGGCTGTTCGCTATAGGGTCGCAATTCCCGCACAGCCACTGCGGAGATGGCACTTCAACAGTCAGATATACGTAATGATTGGTCGTCTCAGGTTAGCATGACAGCTAAAATTAAAGCTTGTCATGTATGCTGATAATCCAGTCAAGGAGAGCGGAAATCCTCGTCTTCGCGTTCGGGCAGCCGAACGCCGTTGACCAAAGCGCCTCAAAGAGATAAAATGTTAAGTTTATAACAGGAGTCATTGGAACACATAGAGGTAAACATAGGCAAATTTGAAATAGGCAACGAGATGTGACAGGTGCGAGTATTAAGAACTGTGCAAAGCCAGGGAAGACATTTATCGTACACCCACAACTCCACTTACTCCACCCGTCCGCTTTAAACATCACCTGCAGATTTTTATGGCAAATTTTATAGGGATCGAGAATTTTCCATAAATAGGATTCCGAATCTCCACAGGCGTACTTATTTGTTCAAGAAGTATATTCAGCATTCTGGGGGCACTCCCTGGCGATCTATAGAAGAAAGTGAGTTTCAAATTGTAGAGTACGTATAGCGAATCTGACTTACGTGACCCGGCTGAGAACACTTATAACAAATCTTGTCCTTGTGACCAACTCCACCTCCTCCTCCACCGTTTGTGATGACAGTTTGGTCAGCAACGGTTGTACCAGGGGGTGCAAGGCAATCCCTATCAGCCGCTAGATGGTTAACCCACGCGAAATATAAGAAGATGCACAACAGTACTGACCTGGACATGTGGTTCAATCCTCCGCACTTGAAGCACTTGACAGGCGGCAACGATGCGGTGTTCAACCCACGACCTGGGGGAGGAGCACGAGAAGCGAAGCTTCCCTGGCCAGGTCCTCCGCCGAATCCAGCGCCGCCGTTGGGGCAAACCCTAGCGATATGCCCAAAGCGACCGCACGCCTAGATGTACTGTCAGTACATGTAGTAAATAGCAATACCACCTACGACATACGTAGCACTTCTGACCTCCGCCTTGAACCCTCAAACTAGGGCATTCAGCTTGACTGATGTCGACTCAGAAAAGGCCACGAAAGAAGACAATTACAGCAAGCTCACATATGTCCGACTCCTCCACAGGAGTAGCATTGTTTCGCAGCGACAGTACGAGGTTGCGGGCAAGCAGCACTCTCATGTCCAGGCTGGCGACAGTTATAGCAGAGCCTCTGCTCAGACGAACAAGCCTGGATTCAGGAGAAAGCTAATCAGTATCCCCGTAACTAGGGCGGTAGTTAGGACACCGTACCTCGGCGATGTGGCCAACTACAAGAAGGGGTCAGCTTTATCTCGTACAGGGTACAATAGACAGCTCAAACGTACGATTTCCACACTTAAAACATCCTTTCCTCGACGTGTAAGACATCTCTCGCGACAACGGTAATCTTTGGAAGTCAAGGTCTGAATTTGAGTATTTAACGCATCAAAGAACATCGACCCACTAACAAGACTACCCTCGACCTTCTTCCCTAGCCTCCTTCTTCCTATCCTTCAACAGGAGAATGAAGTGAGTATGTGTTGGTGAGTGGCAAGGTTACGCAGGAAGAACGATTCAAAACTCAGCCGGCGCGTATCGGCACAGCTTTGCCGCTGCCGATTGGGTCTTTTTCTGGACACCAGCGTTTGTTTTTGGTTTGTTTGCAGGATTTTCTGTATTTCTCTTTCTATCGGTGTACGTTTTACTGATACGCTAGATCTATATAGGCGGATGATAACTGCCAATTATATTTGCCCTTAATATTTTTAGATTCGCTGCGAAAGTTTATCCGATTCTTTCTAGAGGCGGCATGTTTGGTGAATTGTTCACTATTTCTTAAAAAACTTGTAAGATCCTATTTATCTTCGATAGAATGAGTCTGATACAATTAGGGAAGGCCAATGGTATTTCTCTCTATCTTCTCACAATCAGAGACGCCGTGGATTCTTCATCAATATCTCGCTCGATGATATTTCCTATTCAACAATCATAACTTGGAAAGATCCTTGTCAAGTATTTATCCAGGGAGGTTTATTACTCGCGCAATGATCATACATTGGTCCATATGACCTGCATTCAAATTTACTTGGAAGAAGCTTGGGGCGATTCCGCGATTCCTTACATCGCCAGCTTTCCGACTTGCGGGACAGGTCCACAATATCCTTCCCTTCTTTACATATTGAACATATTGGATGGGGCGGGTTAGGAGGTTGCATTGCAATATTCGAACTGCAAGGTCCGACCTATCCGCCCAAGCTCATTGTAACTTTGCTATTCTCCGTTTGCGGCGGGAAATGAAGACTCCAACAGCGAAAGAAGGCTCAGGATTCTCCCAGCTCCATAACAAGTTTTGACGTGTGTACACATCCTGATGTCCAAGCTGGCGTGGCGTCATTCAGAGCTTAGGGAAATGACCATTAGAGTTCCCGATTCACAAGCTGTACGTGGCCACGATTTCAAATCATACCGTTATGAATAGATGAACAGAATGGATCATGGATACCAGGATAGCTCAAGAAAGTTCTAGTATTTCCCCCTGGATTCTCAGGCTTTTGCTATCTCTCCGACTAGCTTTGGAAAGCTGGGGCATTTACATTCCAGAATATATTCTTCTGTCCTTCCATCCAGAATATTGGACGAGATAATCATGCAATTTTTAATAATCTGCATTTTTACTCTTTGGTCATATGAATCCAAAGTTCACATCGGCTCCACTATCCCAACGGACTATATGCCAATATACTATCACGGATTCAAAACTTAGACTTTCGGATTCATATCTATCAATAAATACTTCAAGGTTTACCATGCTGGCATGTATTAGTACCTGCTATTCAATCGATAAGTCAAGGAAGTGCGAAGTACGTAGTGGTCATGCGGACGAGACGTATCAGAAAAACGTGCGCACTCGCTTAAGTTGGTGTTCCATACTGAACCATAGCAAATGTCGTTCTCCAAATCTCGCCTCATAATCAACTGTACCAAGTGGTAGTCCGATTAAGGCATGCTAGGAGGGCCAGAATATCAACTTAGTTTCGAGTTTACGAAGTTGTGGAAGGCGTGAGCCCACCTTGATTGAAGGGCTGCTATGGAAATGTTGAAAAACTATGGAGCTAGGAAGCTAGGAGCGCTATGCGGCCCTATGTACGCTATGCTAGCAACTATAGCCAACCATAGATTTTGCCTGAGTTTCCTGGTGCCCACGTCTACGCTGGCCTGTTAAACCACTGTAATAGCTCTCAGTGAGGTATTTGAATTATACGAGACTAACTATCTAACGTATATTTTGTAGATACATTTGTTTGGTCGGCCAATACCTCACTTTTATGTGACTCCGATGTGACTCTACATCGAGGACCCCTTGGTTCGTCATCTGATTCTCAGATGCTAATTCTAGTTAAAGTTTTGTATGGTATTGCCGTACGTATGCTTATTTTTTTCTCCTGAAGTGTTTCCTTTTATGCATATTTTGGCGTAGCTCTCGGATACAACCCTAACGCCTTCTACTGCGATGGGACTGCGATAGGAAGCTTTGATCATCGATTGGCAATGGCACGGTCTTTATCTGATGCTTGTCAACGGGTGACTACTTTTGTCAACAAAAAAGCGAGGTCGTATTTTGATTCATTACCATTCACGGCCCAATGACTTACCTGTCCGTTTCGGCGCCTGCATGCTCCGTTCCTTTTCTTGTTTATCTGGCTCCGACTGGCGCTTGTCATCCACAAGGGTATATAAGCTGTAGTAACCACCGCTTTCCTTAGTGCCCCGTTCGAACAACCTCCACCAGCTACGGGTGGTAGCACATCGCGTTTCTTGTAAGGCTGAGAGTGGCCTTCGCGGAGGAGAGAACATTGAAGTGCTCTCTCAATCGTATCCTCCAGTCTACCGACGCTCGCTGCCCTTTGAAGCCTTTCTCAGCCTTTCAAGCAGCGCGATCTGCATCCAGGCGTGGCTGAAGGTCTTACATTCAGAATGAGTAAGTTTCTATTCTTTCTGTCGTTGACCATATATACTTATGATCGTCATTTTTTTCAGAGAGCTAGCTCTATTTGTATATGCCTCTAATGTCGTTCACTCCTATGCCGATTGTACGTGATTTTGTTATGGGGTGCTATTCGCCTTGTCTGACCACACCTCAAGTTCTTCTGCGTGTCGCGTCTTTCTCTGCGCTGGCAAGCTTGTTTGTTGATATGTCCGGATCTTCCTTACTAGTTTCGTATGTATGATCCAGAGCTCACGATGTATGCACCATGAACACGTTTACTTCAGGGGTCGGGCCCATCACCCCTATTTGCGAAATTACTTATACTGAGAAGAATCAAGGGAGGATGTTTGCATTGATGAGATAGATCGCTAAGCTAACGTGCGATAACGTAAAGCTTAAACAATGATATCGATCTATTGTTGGCTTACAAAGTAACTTATGTTCGTTCATTCTGATTGAGTACCATAACTTTCATTAAAATAGTATGCATGTTTAGAAGCTTTCAAATATTTCCTTTGATGGCAATGATCTCCTACTGGAAGCAGCATTATGACACTCACAGATATTATAATCCAAGTGGAGTAATCATCATCGGAAGCTCAAAGAACATGTGAATTAGGAACTAAGAAAAGAAGTAAGCTTCCAATGAAAATAATATATATCGTGCGGGGTACTCGGTTCTGACAGTTACTGAGGTAAAGAAGCACATCGCCAAGAAGCTAGCACGTAATTTTCCTGTTAAGAGTCAGACGTAGCTGACATATCAAAGGACAGCTTCTGTATTGGTGGCGTTGGCTGGGATGATTGTGGTCCTACTAGTAGTTAGTAAGTGACAATTGACGGCGGCCAGACTGGAAATTTACAAAAAATGCTGTTGGATTATTGAAAAACAAGATCAAAAAAGCCAGATATGATATCAATCCAATAGAACACAGGAAGTCGCGGTAAAAGCCATGTAAAAGGCCGACCCGATTCGTGCCCTTATCCGCATTAGGTGCTTTAATCTGCAATTCGCAATTCGCAATCCCGAGACACGCATTGTTCTGCGAAATAAATTATTTCAGGATTATACCTATTAACAATATTTGTTCATGTAGAATCATAGGATTATTCCCACGTATTCCCACTATAATCCATATGAGCTTGCTTGATTCATAAAATTGTATCAATGATAACAGAATCATTCAGGCCGACAAGTATAGAAGCTGCAATAATGAGGCGATGCTCATTTTCGGCCTCCGAGATACTCACACACATTACTCGATGTCACTGTAAGCCTGAGTTCAACCCCGAGATCCTGATGAGTGAAGTAGAGCACCATCCATCCTAAAGCAGCAAGCAAAAAAAAGACACCATTAGATCCTTTGTCAAGTCCTCTCAGGCGTATCAAATCCGCGGAGATCGGTGATAATTCGCCACTTCTGCCAGAGAAATTACGAAGGCCTTTAGTGATACTCACACTGAGCACAATGACGTACGACACGTGTATTCAAACAGAACAGACGCTTTGTAACTTCGATGCCTTGCGGTAATCGGATGGTAACCCGCCGGATATATATCCCACCATAGACAAAGCCGACAAATAAGACGAATCCGTTAATTAGGATAAGTAGTAAAAGGAATTTCTGAGAATTCATAATTTAAGTGAAGAGAGACACCGTTGTACTGAGTTGACGAGTCACATTGGCCACTTGACGAATAAATAAGAATTCCTTTGAGGACTCGTAGGCTTCACCTTCGAGCATTACTATTAGTTCCTCATAACGTTTAGTAAGAACCGACGTTGTGACTTCGAATACCAATGGTGCTCCTACTTATAGGTTCAGCAGCCGACGGACTGATTTTGGGAGCCTGGGAGAAGAACCCTCTCCATGAGACATAAGCATACCTGTGGTCGGAAATAGACAAAAAACCTGAACGCAACTTTGCAATAGCCCAACCTTACGCCTGTAGCCTTGAGATCTCTATGCGAGTAATTCCCAGTAATTCCCATCAAAACAGGGGCTGGAACCTCGCCGAAGTTATTCTATAACATCGCTGTTAAAACGAAACACGCCTTTCAAGATAGGTACCCAACTCACCAATACAAGAAATCTCTTTAAAAGCCGAATCAAAAGATCAAAATCAGAATGTCGGCCCTTGTGACTTGTCCTGCGCCTCGCTACCAACAGCGATTTTGACAGTTCGCGTATAAGTAACAGTGTATGTACTTATCCTTTTGAAAATTCGTCTTGAATTATTTTAACCAGTCAGGTTTCAGATCGATGAGATGAGTTCTGATAATTACATACTGCCATTCTCCAATTGTGAACCGGACGCAGTCACTGGCGGGAGTCTGGAACACGTCAGGTGAGGTGACTTTGAGAGCTTTCTATCTGTCGCATCGAAGTTAAGTGGATAAATGGTGAGGACGATAAGGCCCACAAACATTGACCTATGGATTTTCTTCTTCTTTTCTTTGGAACTGAGCGGTTCAACAAGGATAAGTCACCTCGTGGTCCGTAACTGTCACCCATGTCACAGAATATCCCCAATTGCCCTTTTCTTCCTGCCATCAAGTTATCAAGTCATCAACGCAGTTGTCGTTTGGAACGTTATAGAAATGAAGAATAGGGAATAGATGCTATTAAAGTACGCAGATTGATCGTCTTCGTCGTAGGCCAATGTTGTTTTATGAAAATCCTACTTGGGACAAGAAGAAATGTCTATCATGGCAATCATGAGCCGTTCCGAGAATAAAGATAAGGATAACTGTTACGAATACAGGTATGTCCTCAACTTGAGTATTGAAATAAATTTACATCCAAAGGCCTTCAACAGAATAAAAAAAGGGCGAATCATTATGCGAGGAGCTAATGGCACTGGCAAACATCCTATCCAACTTTACCATACTAAAGTAAAAGGCAATGCAATAGCTGTTATAATCAAGACCATCGATGTCTTTGCTTTCGGGAAAGCCATATTATCCAGGATAGGTGCGGCTGCATATATGGCCCCTTCGAGGCAATCCTTAAACGTGGTGTTCAGATTTGGAGGCAATGACGAATTCTGAATGGTGGAATTAGGCGGAAGAAAGGCTGCTGTATTATTGTTATCGTCCAGAGTTAAGGCAATGCTGCTATTACGAAAATACCGGATTACTTCTGCGGGCCTTGGATGCAGACCCGACTCGTCAAGTTGCGTCATTGGCGTATCTTTGACAAGGCAATCTATTGCAATGGCAGAGGCAACCATGTGCACCGTTTCGTTATCAGCCACGAGATGATAGGTGAAAGTTCCACCCGGAGCCTGAATCGATGCCACGAAAATTGGTCCACCAGGTCGAGAGGTATTTGAAGGAGTACCGAACTGTAAAATGGTGAGTTAGGCTAAAAGCTGCTTAATTATATTCCCAAACAGCTCACATCTTCATTTGAGAATTCAAGTGAAGTATCGTTGGCTAACTTTCCCCAACTAAGTGGCCAAATCCAAAAGGAAAGAAAGAATTAGAACTTGGTACTGCGCCACTGTCAAATTGGTTGTAGACAAAAGAGCTACAGAGATACAATAAAATATCAAATAAGAAGCAACACACCTTGTTCCATTTATTTGGTCTCATGTACCACCCCCAACTTGTCTACCTGCATGTGGCTGATCGTACACTATGATGTATGTTGGTGATGGTCCCCATATGAATGGTCTTGCTACATAACTGTAATGATTTGAATACCAGTAAGTATCCATTATTTCATAATCATATATGACTTGTTAAGGAATAGGTTCCAGTCACTGTAAGAAGTCTTCATAATTATCGAATCTTACCTCCAGCTCTACCGTAACTTACGCTACTTCTCGTTGAGGAAAAACCTGATTTGCCAGTAGTCAAATCTATATCTCAAAAGTCTATTAGTAGATATTAAGGTAAAACTGTTAGATTTTGCCTTTACCTGAACTACCGCCTTTAACTTGAACATCGGTCGCAGCGGGGGTCTTGGGAGCAGCAGCAGCAATAGTGCCCTGGGCTTAGTGGTACCGCTCCCACTCGACCCACTTCCACTACCGCTGCTTCCATCACCTTTGCCAACACCACTTCCACTCCACCAGCACCACCTTTAGTGGTGCCGCTTCCACTACTACTGCTTCCATTGCCTTTGGTACCACTGCTTCCACTACTACTACTAGTGCTTCCGCTGCTTGTCCTACCACCACTTCCGCCACCTTAACGAATTTACTTAGGTAAAAAGAAGCGTCTCTGATGCATTCCCAAGACATACCTTTAGCCTCCGCTGTTATAGCAGAGAACAGAAAAACAATTAAAGGGAAAACAAAAAATAGCAGTCTGAAATTGCGCATGTCTGAGATAGTCCTGAGTACTGCTGTAAACAGATGCCAAGAAGAGGAATCGTCTTAAAGGGGTCGGACAACATCTATTTCCCCATTCTGTTACTGTTCTTTTTGCCTAGTTAACGCCCGGACATGAACTACTTTACCGGTACCTCTTCGTGTCAGATCACGCGTTGCTGTTGTATCGCGTTTAATAATCAAACGAACCATGGAGGAATGCTAAAATGTGGACGGTAGCGATAGTAAAAGCGTGCAGAAAGGGGGCAAAAAGTGTTATTAAATACCCGGGAGTGGGCGGGCAAAGTTATTTATCCCGGTTGTAGGTCCTTAACACTCTTAACTCTCAAACATGACTGTCGACCCTCGGGAGCGGGTCGCCGGGATACTTGTCGGCTGCTATGGTGGATAAAATGTGTGTTCTGTAATGCTTGTCATTGCTAGTTATCCAATTACGACGCGACTAGACTCGAACCCAGTCCGCGCCCCTGGGCCACCAGGGCCACCAGGAAGATCTCTGAAAGACATACGCCAGTTCATGTCACGCTCGAACAGAGGTTTCTCTGTCAGAGTCACCCAGAAGTCTCCAGATGTCAACAAGAACTTATTCCTATATTTCAGGATGCCTTTATTGGCTTTTCGGCTGCTGTAAGTGTACTAGCGTCGGGCAAGAGAAGACGCACTTGTATTGGTTTGAACTTTGGTGACTTGCGGTTACTTATCCATACCCATCGCGGCATCACCCCAGATCCCGTTCAGGTACTGGCAGCTATTGGTATAATCATTGGTTCTGCTTCAACGTCTACTAAAATTTGCCAAAGAGTTGGCAGGCGGCGGAGTCGTCGTTTGCGCACTGGCGGGTCTTAGTCAGCAAGGGGCGATGGCTGGAAGCAAACTTTCCTGTCGACTAGCCCGTAATGAGAACGAACCCGGGAATGAGTGCCACTGTACAGCTCCACGTCGGGTACAGGCATTTGGAGCACTACGGCTAGCTAGGAGCTTTCGTATATCCAGGAACAAGCAAAAGACTTTTGAACGACATTCCTCGAGTAGTAGGAGGATATTTGCTGCTGAGATGTCGGACAGCCTGGCGAACATATGAACGGGTTGGTGGTGAACGCTAAGTCGCCATATTTGCTGCAGCATGGTACAAATCCGGTCGTACGTATTCATCGACTCTATCGTGCCTAAACTCTAACTTATTCTACTTCTTTTCCTCCGCGGAATGGTATGAATGGTCGGAAATTGAATAAGCTTTCGTGAAGACACAAACGGAGAATAAGCCCCATGTTCTCCTGGCGAATCATCTATTGAAGCTATTCTACAAATATTCCTGAGTGTCGGGTACTCAGCTTGCCATTCGTGTCATGTCCTAGCCCATGGGTCTTTCGAGGGCCCTGAGATCCCCGGCCGGGTTATGAATGAGTTAATTTCTTCCTTTCAGCTTGGCGTTGAAATTGCTCATAGCATCTCAGGGATTTGTCAATATCAAGGTTGGATACTGACCAATCAATTAGTCAATAAAATTCAGCTATAATATTTATTCCTCAAGGTCGACCGAGAAGACCGCCCAGATGTTGATATACATTCCCTCCTCCTAGCAGTGCCTTCCTGTCCAATCATACAGGCTACATTAACTCAGCTTTATTGCCCAGTTCTTTTCTTGATTTTCTATCGCGCTCTAGATACTAGCTTCTACTAGCCTAACGCTCCATAATGAATCGATCAATCACCACACGATTTATTCTAAGTATAAATTCTAAGTATAACCAGTTAACGGGTATGTACAGTAAATACAGTCTCGCGTTTATGGTTTTCTTTGATACCAAAAGTAGGCTACGATATCGTCGACTCAAAATAGGTCCCAGATGGTCGCAAGAGGAAGTATTTCAAGGTTCGGAACATCGACAATCCCTGGTGAATCCTTTTCAGTCAGAGGACTGGTCTGGACTGTCAGTAGTGGGGAAATGCGCCGCCCCTGATCAGAGCGTGGGTGGTCGGCGCGGGGCCGTCAGGCGGGTGTACATCGATATTTCTTTTATTATGGTTAACTCTTTCCGACTGATGTTAGCACGTTCTTAGACGTTCTGGGACGTTTCCAGGCTTAGTCCAAAAACCCTTCACAAGGTGGAACTATTGTAGGTGACGGCGTACTACTAAATAGTAAAAACCTTTGTGAGTGTTCTGTCAGTCGTTATTGTACTACATAGACCTTACAGGTTGTAACGCACATGTCCCATGACTGCATTCGAAGGCGGGAGGCCATGCGGCGTTCTAAAGTACTTCACCTATGCCCTCCTATCTAGTGATGGTACTAACTCGCTAGCTCGTGCCATCACCAACTTCAGTCCCGGGAAACGTTTAGGGACGCTTCTCATTCCAACGAGAGTACATTAAGCAGTGCCTAAAAATCCATTTCCTCCACTCCCTTTGCGGCACGAGTAAATAATGCTCTTTAAAGCACCCTTAGTAGGTCAGTATTCATACACAATAAAATTATTATCAGAATCGATTGCGAAACTCATTAGATAATTTCAGAGACATCAACGTCTTGGCCGGCAAGAACCCGCAAAGTGTCGAACCCGGATGGCATATTCATCGACTCCTGACAAAAACTATCGAGATTATCAGCTGCAGGACGCGTCCCCAATTACTATAAAACCCCGGCGGTTTTTAGATTTTCTTCAGCAGTCAATCCAGCTCCACAGGACTCATCTACCTGTTCTATCCTCTCCATGTTTATCCTCATAGAGTTCTTCTACATCACTCGCTTCTTTGCTCCTTTCTGCGCACGCCGCCCCTAATGCGGCCATCCCCGAGCCCCTTGCCACAACGATCTACGGATCTACCATTGCAGAGCCCACTGCATCTGCAGTCGCAGTCGCAAACGTCACTGTGGTTACCAATAATACCGTAGTTACCAATGCCACTGAAAGCGCCAACACATTGTCCCGCAGGACTCTCGCTGGATATGCTGGCAGCTGCAGCAGCTGGGGTGGTGTTTACACCACAGTGCCGCCACCTTGACTGCCGTTTGCCGTACTACCTCAGGTTCTTATATGAACTCGATTTCGAACCTGAACAGCTGCATTGACAACTAAGCGGAAACCTCGGATGCTCCGTCGGGTAAGCGCCAAATTTCTTCAAACATGATCCCTCTTTTAATATCGTTTCATTTCAGCGGCAGTTTCTTCGGCTCCTGCTCCTTTAATCTCGGAACTTCCAACCCCCACAGGTATCCATCAAGCAGCGCTGGGACTACCAGTTGGATGCCACCTGCCGTACCGGCAGCGGGAGCTATGTGATTACCGCCATTGACGTTAGTAAGTACAATCTTTCCATACTATCGTCGAGCACTTCAAGATGCTGATACTTCTTTCTTCTAGACTCTTGCGTTAGAAACTTGAACAGTGTCCTGTTTTGCTAATTCATCATTGGGTTTCGTCTAAAAATACGAGGAATAGTTATGAAGCTTCACTCCTGTTTTGAAGATCATGTACCACGGTCTCTAATAAACGATTGCGATTTACGCAGTTGTCATAAACATTTGTAGTACTACTCGAAGCAGGCTAGTTGTCAATAAAAATGTGTACCAAGGAGTTCCATGCGATCCCTCCTACTATCATCGAAAATTATCGACTGAACCACGTCACAGAGAAATTGCGGATTGAAACCACTGCGACGATTTCCTTCAGTATCCCTATGGCACGAAGAAACCCTTATTAAAGGAAATAGTTCGTTCTTTTCTATTACTAGAATGACGACTATTTATCGCATACTTTCTCATTAGCCCAATAATGCGAATATGGTGAACGATCAATATGGGGTTTGGAGGGCATTGACATCTGAGGAATACGCCGCGGAGTTGTTGTAGCCGGAGAGTGCAAGTGCAAGGCTACTGGAGCGATAGTACTGGATGACTTGCTCCGGTTTAGGACCATCAGCGTTGGCAGCATCGAACGACGACGACATTGTGAGGGGGGGATCGCCTGCTATGCAGTTATAGTGAATGGCCCGAAGTAGTATGCGGAGGGTGTCAAGGTCGGCAAAGAGGAAATATGCGTCAGAGATTACAACTAGTTGAAGGACTGAGACAAACCTCTTTGGGACTGTAATTATATGCGGAATTATTGCCTTCCGTGCCTCCAAATGTGAGTGGCCACAAACCGAAAGGAAATTTTAAATCGACTTTCGTAGGATATCCGCTTCCATATCGGCTGTACAGATAATAATAATTTAGTTAACCTGGATAAGAGAAAACTTTACAAGGAAGAATAATACCTTGTACCATAGATATCCAACTGCCTCCACCGATCTTCTCACCTGCGAAAAGGCCGGCGGGAAGAGTGATTGGTCTCATGTGCTCTCCATAGCGCGAAGCAAAGCGATTTAACCCAGGCCAGAGTGGAATATAAATAGGCGTGGAATTATAATGTAAAGCTTGAAAAAAATAGTAAGCATAATTTCACCATATCTGTTAGCTGAAAGCGTGTATACCTTTACTGTTATTGAATCTATTAATCGAGGCCGAGCGAGTTCTTCCCTCACCAGCCGTAAACCCGTCAGCGTGAACATTGGCAGAAGCAGCGTGGTCTACACCATCTATATCCTATTAGTACTTGACAAATAACGAAGTTCTCGACGTATCACTGACTCCTGGTGCCGAATCAAGCGTTATTGATGTATCGTTGCGTTCAATAATAAACTCGGAGCCATGGGGAGGAATGTTAATGTGGACTGTAGCGATGTGGAGAGTGTGTAGAGAGAGGGTGAAAGAAAAAGGTGCGTTTTATGTGATTGTAGAAGGTGGTATTAAATGAGACACCGTGGGAGTGGGTGGGCAAAGGTATTTATCCGGACCCACACACCGATAACACTGGAGACATCATAAAATTTCCTGAGTCTAAAAGTCCCAGGAAATCTTATGCCTTTGGCAAATAGTATTAGCATTTCTTGGGACAAAAATTGAGAGGAAATGTTGATTAATTTGAAGATTTCCTGAAGCATAAAAAATTGAATTGTGTTAGCATTTCCTGAAATTGGAAAACTTGCATGCATTCAGAGTTTTCACAAGATTTCCTGAGGTCAGAAATGTTGGTAAAATTAAATGTATTTACTTAGCTTTCTAAATACACAAATGTACAGAAATAATGGGTTTGTTCAAGATTCCCAGACTGAGATTATCATGGGGAAACATCAAATCACTTTAGAATTTCTTGAATATATAAACAGCACAGAAATTTTGGATTTGTCCATGATTTCCTGGTCAACATTACCCTAAGGAAATGCTGAATTACATTAGAATTTCCTGAGCACACAAACATTGGAGAAACTCTGAATTTAGTTAAGATTTCCTGGCACACAAACACTGAGGAAATGTTGAATAATATCAAGATTTCCTGAGCAAGATTACTGTCAGAATATCATCAGTTTCTCAAAATTTCCCCATTCTTAAATTTCCATATCCAGGAAATTTTGGGGAAATGATGATTTTGTGACAGTTATCTTGCTCAGGAAATCTTGATGGTATTCAATATTTCTTCAGTGTTTGTTCATCAGGAAATCTTAGCTAAATCTGGAGTTTTTCCAATGTTTGTGTGCTCAGGAAACTCTAACGTAATTCAGTATTTCCTCAGGGGTAATGTCAGCCAGGAAATCTTGAACAAATTCAAAATTTCTGTGCTGTTTATATTTCAGGAAATTCTAAAATGATTTGATGGTTCCCCATGATAATCTCAGCCAGGAAATCTTGAAAAAACCCATTATTTTCTGTACATTTGTGTTTTTAGAAAGCTAGGTAAATGCATATAATTTTACCAACATTTCTGGCCTCAGGAAATCTTGTGAAAACTCTGAATGCATGCACATTTTCCAATTTCAGGAAATGTTAACACAATTCAATTTTTCATACTTCAGGAAATCTTCAAATTAATCGACATTTCATGTCAATTTTTGCCCCAAAAAATGCTAACACTATTTGCCAGAGGCATAAGATTTCCTGGGACTTTTAGACTCAGGAAATTTTATGCTGTCTCCAGTGTAAGGGGGCTTAAGCACGTATCGACCTTGCCTTAATCATAATGGTCACCAGCTGTAACGCATAATTAATACTCTAATGACAGAAAATAAGACGTTCGTTTTGTTAGAAAGGAAGAAGCCCTTTTTTATTTTATTTTATTTATTTTTTAGATCCATTTTTGTCTATTAGGGCTACGCCCCATGCAAGACATTACAATACATGTAATTCAATCCTTTGTGTAAAAGAAGTCCTTTAACATCTTTAATTAAAGCCTTTCATCCGAATAGTAAATACAGCATGCCAGTAGTAAAGCTCCATCTCCAAATATCCTATTTTGAAAGTACCACCATGTAACTATGTTGAATGAATCATCCGAATGAATCGTGAATGTATACGTATCACGAAATGAAAATCAGAATGAAAACTTCTCATTAGTCACTCCACCTCAAGACTCCGTGTTTACTTGATTAGTCCATACAAGTTGAATACCTTCCTTTTCACACAATTTTCGGACCTCCGCCTCCTCGACTCCCGTAACATTATACAACTCCAAAGTGCGTAACCTGCGGACATACGACGGCGGCCCAGGCCTGAAAATGCGCCCCACATCCTGATCCACGTTGTCCATCCTCGAGTCCGTAATCCGCAGCGTCTCCAAATAATGCAACGCAAGGTCCAGCCATATCGCTTCTTTACTTTGTTGGTCAAGAATGTGTAATTCGCGGAATGAAATGTGTCGTATATTGTCATATGTATTATGCTGGGTACGGATGCGATGGTTGTATCGCTCCTGAGGACCTTCGGGCGCGCGGAGAAAATGGAGCTCTTCGAGGTAAGGGAAGAGCTCCAGGACGCCGTGTCGGCCTTTGACATTGAACTTATAATATCGGTCGAGGTAGATCCAAATGCTCGCGTCTCCATCTCTGGACTGCCCAAAGAGGATTTCGGCCCTTTGATCTGGACGAGAGAGCCGCTCTGGATCGTGGGTTGATTCAGCACCGTTCGGCGGGAGGGTTTCGTGGAATTCGCTTGTGAGAGTTGCTATGTCCACCAACAATGGGATCAAATTTCTGCATTCGGAGAAAATGTTATAGATTGTGACGCCTCCTACGAAATTCGCGATCCATGTTGGTCGGATAGCGAGATGTTTTAAATTGGGCATTGATACGGAGTCCAGAAACTGGGAGATGTTGGTTATTGAGCAATAAATAAGCTCAAGCCTATTTAACCAAGGCATCTCCAATGGGATCGGTCTTCGTGTCCAATAAGAATGTGAGAATTCCAGCCGGGTCTTCAATTTTAATTCTTCGAGTTCAGGTGAGCGCGAAATGAGATTAATGTATGCGTCTATATCCCGGATGGATTGGTGTGTTATTTGAATGAAACGTTTATTGTCCCAAATTTTAGAGTCGTCCAATGGTGTTGCCCAGAAGAACGCTACATCCCGGAGATGCGGCACATCCTCTAAGCTACGCAATGTCGATTGTGTCGCGAATGACACGACATCTCTAACAACCTCTGGCATCCCTGTCAATCGCGCCTCCAAATCATCGACATCTTTCCATATCCAGCTGCGTAAGCTCGAAGCACGCAGGGACTTTCGTTGTAAGAGATGTTCCACGTCATCCACGCCTGCAATGACCTCGAAATGAGTCGTCCTATCGAGATGCGAGAATAGGATTCCCAGCGCAACGAGGTTGATGGGCCTTTTCCAGCGCTTTAAGTTCAATTTGATGGTGAGTTCGGTGGGCTTGCTCAGCTGGAGGCTTTTGAGGAGGAGGTTGTAGTTGACGTGCCAAGTTGGGTGTTGGTCGATGATGTTGGCCCATAGGAGAGGGTAACCTGTTGAGACTGCCCTCCATTGTTTTGAAACCAAGGATATACGATGTATAGTTCGTAAATCGGGGATAATCTGATAGAATATTAGGCAGAGCACGTCATCTGGTACGCAAGTTGATACTGGAGGGAAAAATTGGGTATTCATTGATATTGAGATAAGAATGTGGATGACTAGCTCCTAATGCTTCATTCACACTAAAAATAATTTAGGATCAATTTTGAAATAATAAGGCTTTGATACCATTTACCTTGCCTACCTTGGCAAACAAGTGAAAGAAGACGGTTGGAGCTACGTGACAAGCTGATGTGGCGCCGAGAGAGTGGCGCATTCCGCCGGAGAGCTATTTTTGCTCCACCGGCAAGTGAATTTCAATCCAAATTCATAAGGTCGTGGATTAGCAAAAATACACTGCCCCAGAGAGGCTCGAACTCTCGACCTTCCGATTCGCTACTTCACTTTTAAGGGCGACAATAACAGTCGGACGCTATAGCCAACTAAGCCATGGGGCAAACACTATTAAAAAAGCCTCCCGTCAGCTCGGCAGACCGGTTCACCCGGTGCGTGAGTGGTAGGGCGAAGTCGTATACCTCCTGGTACTACGGCTATAATGAATGTAGAGCTCTACTAGAAAAATAAAGAAGTATTGCCTGATCTTCTGAATAATCATATGTTGGACGTCGGTTACTATTAGCAGCACCTGCCATTCAACTACGTAGGCCTTCCCGTAGGACCACGGAGATTCGGCCGTTCTCCTATTATATCACAGTTTCTCGTATGTAGACCTTTGACTATGAAAAGAGCTTGACAAAGACAAATTAATCTAGAGTCATCTTACCGTAGGTGCGCACGCGCGTGAGCTGGGAGGTAAGGCTAGGAATCTCAGCAAATGGCCGGGACAACGCGTTGCTTACGGATTACCAGATAAATATATCTTCCCCCTTATTATTCGATAACATACGATTCCGGGAGGTAACGCCTTGTCATCCACTGACGCGTCCAAACGGCAGTATGACCTCGGAGCCTAAGGGTGGTCCTGATTTGGCAGACCCCGCCACATGTAGTCCGTACGGAGTTGCTGAGTAGTTGCTGGCACATAAACCATCTCTTCCAGGGAGATAACGGCTTTATCGACTAAGCAAGAAGCTATAAGGAGAAACTTTTGGGTGTTCCGTTCAAAGACCGGGAACCAATTATAGAGCCGAGCAACCTGGAGGACTATAATATATTGGTACACGGGTAGTATACAGTCCAATGAAGTGAAAAAGGATGACTAAGAAAAGTCAGTTACGAATGAGTGAAGATATGATAAGTATAGAGTTGCGACAAGTGCTAAGTAGAGCCGAAGATCATTGCAAAAAGAGCTATCAGGATGGCGAAATGAGCGCATGCGGGTTGGCGTCATTGAATGGAGGTGAGTGTTCTGAGGATTCTGATAGTGGGTTATGAGTATCAAATATGAGACGATGGGCGATAAAGAAGACTTACGGTGAGTCTATAAGATCATACTATGGACTGCGAGGTTGGGCAGTCCATGAAAAAGGATCGATCGATATCGAACGACGGCGTTCCCTAAGGAAATGAGAAAGACTTTTTCAGTTTCTCGAAAGTAATTCTGAACCTATTCACGTACCTGTCTTTCTCACAGAGCCATGCCATCCTTGCCATGCAGCTGTCTTTTCCATGAACACCACCTCCCTCTCCTTCCATAGCTTGAAGTTTCTTCTTCCACTTGTCACGAAACTTCTCGCCATATGGAGGACCAGAAGATTCGTGCATGTTAATTAGACATGCTACTCCAAATCCCAACATGAACCAGACGGCAGTTGGCGATCGTAATACATGCTTCATCCGGGAACGCCGGTAATGCTTCACAAGCCAGTATAATGGGGGGTGGAAGGGTGGGGGTTGAGCAGAAGAGGCGGCATGGCGGAATGGGGGTGGTTGGCCAGCGGGCCAGCGAGTTCGATATGGATGGTGGGGCCTTGGACCCATTGCAGATGTGCGATATGGAGACTTGAGAGCTAGTTGGGAGAGAGGAAGAGTCTATACGGCCTCGTACGATGGTATTTATTGAGCCATTATGAAGCACCGACGGCGGGATACTCGGAGGTCTTTGTAAAGCAGTGTTGAAATGGGTATGTATACAGGAAGCCTGTCGGCCAGGCAGAGGTATAAAGCGAGGATGCCGTCCGTAGGAGTACGCAGTGCCAGGTCAAGAGTAAAAGCCCGCCTTTGGATCAGGGTTTCACACCATCTCCCTTGTCTCCGCGGAGATTCGTCAGTTGAAAATGAGGACAGATTAGTGGGTAGACTTCCGTGCCGGCAGCGTGCGTCTCAGCTGCCATCCCTGTTCTGAGCGGCACGGCAACCACCGGCAACCTTTGCTTCCGTCGCCGCGTCATCTCCGAGTAACGCTGAGTCCGACGTCTTTTCTCTTTCTGACATTATTTGACCATGAAGCTGAGGATTTAAATGAGAATATATCAGAAAGTATTATCCCTTATGATAACGTTGGGGTATTTGATCATCTCCTCCTCAACAGCATTGGGAACAAATTCAAGCCACTCCTGTACATGGTTTCTTTTCAATAAGATCTACGTTCATGGTTTCAATTTAAGAATGATTCCATTGAGTTACTATGTAAGCGGATAAGTCATCACATTCAGCTTACAGGTACTGTTGGCACATCTCTGCCGTCCTCGTCACCGCCGTGTACAAGAACTCGGAATCCAGATTCCAAATAACTCCTTCGTCGCATAATCATCCAATCTCAAATCTGCATCCTATCGAAGGATTTGGCCCATCTATTTTCAGTGGATTATCTACGGTCAATTTCTTTCAATATTTGTAATAGTAAGTACCTGGAATTGTTAGCGAGTTCACGTGTTCCTCGGTTTCCATTTCAGAAATACACCTTTCGGTTTCACTAATGTAAGCGGAATAGTCCCTTCAGGATCCAATTCGGACAAGGCATTGGGCTCGATAATGAAGCGCTGAGAGAAGAAACCGTGGAGGCGTTCAGCCAAATTGTTGAGACTTTCCCCAAACCAGGGCTCAACAGATACAAGCTTTTCTTTAGCTAATTGAGTATCTTTTGCCGTTTGTGCTAAGTATGGCTCCCTATCCCAACAGGCAAGCTCGCCAGGCAGAACAAGGCGCATAGTACGCGGAGCCGTATACATGGCCAGGATCCAACGCAGGACATAATAGAATGCTTTGAGATCGTCGAGGTATGCTGGTGGGAGTCCCTCGAATCTTAACACTTTGCGAGACATGAACTTATACGTATCCTATGATAATGTTAAAAATATCAGGGATCATTATAACATAGTGCTTACACTCGCTTCCAGCTCGGATTCGTCATCGATATGGATTGCTAAATCAAACTCTATCAATATACCACGGTCTCCCTCTTCGCCACCATGATTTAGAAGTATATTATTCGGACTGATATCACGATGAAGTATACCCGCGACTTGACGTAGTTGGCGATGCGCTGATGCAAAAAAGTCAGATTGTGGGTAAAGGAAAAATAAAAGGATATATCTTCGACTGCACCGTAAAATGCCAAGCTGAACTCTCTCGGAGAAGAATGGTTTCACCATACGCTTTCATAACCGTGTGAGTATGCACCAGGTCCAACTTGGCTTGCTCCGGCGAAGGTGAGGTGGTCTTTCGATTTGTAAGGTAGTATCACCCTATGAACCGTAGGTCATTAACTCCTCATGATGAACTAGCTGTGCTACCCCCAACTTGATTCCCTGTTCTTGAATGTGACATAAGATGGATCCTTCCCCTTCGGTCTATTATTTATCCAATAATCCTTGATGACATTCCACTGACTGTCGGGGATATCAATCCGTTTAGCAAGCCAGCAAGTTGTTCCACGACCAAAGAATTTGGGGAACCGGAAGATACACTCGTGGATTTGGTAATGGACTTCAGATTGGGTTCGTGGGTTTATCGGCTGCCGTGTAATGATTATAGGTCTAGAATCTTCAACTTAAATCATCGGATCAAACCCAATCTCCCATTCTCTCCTGGTAGAAATACCCCATATACTGGCACATAAACGGTCAGGTTTCTCCTTCCTGGTAATTGAAAGAACGACTTGAAACTCCTCCCGCCCAGTCGAAAAGGTATAAGGTGCAATTTTTCTCGGTGAGAAGAGAATAGATAAGGTGACGGTTGGTTTGCTGCCGCATTATGAATGAAGAATGGGCCGCCAGCCTATTACCAAAGCCAATTTGTAAGTCAGACTCCAGACCCACTTCATTAGATGATAAGCAATTATACGAATAGACAGCTGGCCAGAGTTCACGCGATGAACGAATTCAGGCCCAATGCCTGTCTAATATAAAGGCGGAGAAAGAGGATAACGCGGGTTTCCTTCAATCCACATACCCTTCGTACATTGGATATATCGTCGTTGGAATATATTTCAAATTCGATTTCTGAGTGACAGGGATGATTAGGGGTAAGGAAATCAAACGCAAAGTAAACTCACAGCATCACCACAAAAGAGTATTTGTTGGCTTTACTGCTTTCTATATCTCTCTTCATCCTAGCCTCGATGGGAAACAGTCTATCTACCAGTCCTTTATCTTCCTGCCAGTGGTCCTTCACTTCGACTCTTGTGGCGAACAGATCTTCCTTTGCTTGTTCGAGCCTTGCTATTTCTTTACGAAAACGTTGAATACGCCTTTGGGGCATTGGAGCAGACATGGAAGTAGGAAGGAAGGGAAGCTTATTGGCGATCACCTCAGTATAACCGCATTACCGCCACAAGGGAATAATTGCGTTGCCAACCATAGGCTGTAAGGGGATAGGCTCGTGATGGGTTGGTTGACCGTGTAACTATAATAAGGTGCCCATTCCAGTGTGTATAGCTTTTTTCATTCATTATTCATTCATTCTTTAGCTATTTTGTAACAGTAGTAGCTAGAATTATTCACAAATGTATTTATTACTCGGTTTCCATTTCAGAAATACACTTTTCGATTTCACTGATGTAGGCGGTATAGTCCGTTTCCGGATTCAATTTGAACAGATCTTGACCGATGATATTAAGGCGTTCACAAAAGAAGATACGCAGGCGATCAGCCAAGTTGCCGAGACTTTGTCCAAACCAAGTTTCGATAAGTAAAGTATGGCTTCCAAGGGCAAACTGACCTCCTTTCGACGTTTGCGCCAATCCAGCCGACTCATCCCAAAGAGTAAATTCTTCAAGCAAAACAGGATGGGTGGTATGCAGACCGTCTGCACTCCCAGGATCCAACGCAGAACGTAGTAGAATGATTCCAGATCATCGAGATATGTATGCGTGCCACGAAGAAGCACATTACGAGACATGAACTTGTACGTGCCCTATGGTAATATTAGGATATGGCAGAGGAAGGCAATAAGTAAGGCACTTACCCCTACATATTTTATGGCAAACTCGGAATTCTCTTCGATGCGGGCCGCTGAATCAAAGTCTATCAATATACCACGGTTACCGACTTTACCGCCCGGATTAAGGAGTATATTATTCAGACTGATATCACAATGAAATATACCTGCTACTTGATGTAGTTGTCGGTGAGCTAGCCAATATATAAATAAGTCCGGCATAGGGTAACAGGCATAATGTCGTAAAATGCTAAGATAAATTCTCTTGGAGAAGAAAATTGATCTATGGTTTCCCCATACGCCTTCCTAACTGTACGTGTGTGTATTAGGTCCAACTTGGCTTGCTGGGGCGAAGGTGATGTAATCTTGCGATTCCGTAGAACACTATCCGCCTGGTTACCAAAGCGTATTTCTTCGTAATCAACCAGCTGCGCCACCCCTAAACTGACACCCTTTCCCTTGATGTGACGGCAAATAGGGCCTTCTCTTTCCCTACCAAGTAGACTCCTATCCACCCACGAATCTTTAACGACATACCAATTATTGTCCGGGTCATCGATACGTTTAACACGCCAGCAAGTCGTTCCACGACCAAAGAATTTGGGAAACCGGAAGATACAACCGTGGATCTGGTAACAGACTTCGGATTCGGTTCGTCGGTTTATTGGTTGCCGTGTAATAATTGTGGGTTTAAAATTTTCGACTTTAATCATCGGATCAAAGCCAATCTCGCCTCTCCTGGTAGATATACCCCAGATAACAGCACAGACGGTCTGGGTGCTCATGATAATCAAAAGAACGGCTTGAAACAGCGCCCCCTTGATCGAAGGCGCATAACCCGCAATTTTTCTCCGTTAAGAGAAGAGCATGGATAAAATTACGGTTGCATTGCTGTCGCATTATGGCCTAACAATGGCCAGCCAGCATATGGTCAAATTCTGCTCGATCGTCAGACTCCAGACAGACTTCAATAAGCGGTATGCAGTGATACAAATGAGCAACAGGCCAGCTGTAGACGATTGCACAAATTCAGGTCCAGTGCCCGTCAAATAGAGAGGCGGCGAAAGAGGGCATGGTGTCCTGAAATTCACTTTCCCTCCGTATTTTGGACGTATCGTCTTTGAGTATTTCCCAGCGACTCTGTTCGAGTCTGTGCGAATTGAGTAGGGATAAGGCAATTAAACACGAAGCAAACTTACAGCCTCGATGCTAAAAAGTAAATGATTCAACGACATATGTAACGGTACGTAGAGTTGAGCTCTATTTTTCGGTGACACTGGAACGCCATTCCAACGGTTCTTGGAAGAGGAATAGTTGTTGAATTCGACGGGAAAGAGCCTGCCCGCGAGTCCTACATCTTCTTGCCAATTGCCCCTCCACCTCGGTTACTGTTTCATGAAGATATTCAGTGGCTTGTTCAAGCCTTGCTATTCCTTTTTAAACTTTATGAGGACGCCTTGATGCATTGGAGAAGAGATAAGGAAGTTGAAAAGCAATGAATATCATAATCGGCGACAAGAAGAATAACCGCATCGCTGCAACAAGGGCACAATAATAATCGTGAGCTCCGAGTCTGGAGTCGTACCAAATTCAAGTTGGCGCCTGTGTGAGAGCTGCTGTGGGTGGCTGACGTAAGTTGACACTCACTTCCAAACTTGAGGAGGACGTGCATGTCTGTTCTCATTGAAACTTCGGTAGGAGATCTAGTTATTGACCTCGAAGTTGAAGCCTGTCCGCGTACATGCGAGAATTTCTTAAAATTATGCAAGATATACTATTATAATTTGAATGCTTTCTTCAACGGTGAGCATGCACAATCCAATGTCACATATTCATAATATTCACGCGAATTATAGTTTCCAAAGACTTCATAGCGCAGACCGGTGATCCCACAGCAACAGGGACAGGTGGCGAAAGCGTTCAGGCCATAATCAACCCAGATGCTCCCCGATATTTCGTCCCAGAGGTCGTGCCGCGTCTCAAGCATACACAGCGAGGAACTGTGTCTATGGCTGTGGCACCAGCCATAGATGGCAAAAACGTTGGTGGATGCGGAAGCCAATTCTTCATTACATTGGGGGAGAACATCGAGTATTTGGATGGGAAGCATGCCGTGTTTGGGCACGTAGTCGAGGGGCTAGACACGCTGGATAAGCTGAATGAAGTTTATACAGATGATGATGGAAGGCCCATCAAGGATATCCGAATTAGGCATGTCATAATCCTCGGTATGTTACAACACAATCCGAAGTAGATATTTACTAAAAACGCCATAGAGGATCCCTTCCCTGATCCTGAAGGCCTGAAAATTCCAGATGAAGAGCCGAACAAAATCCCAGATGCAGATACTGGGAAAGTTCGCATTGCAGAAGACGAAGATCCCCTTGAAACATTACCAGAAGAAGAGGCAGAACAGGAACGACGAAGAAAAGCCGCGGCTGCTTCGGCATTAACACTAGAAATGGTCGGGGATCTACCTTTTGCAAATGTTCGCCCACCAGAAAACGTATTATTCGTGTGCAAATTGAACCCGGTCACAAGAGACGAGGATCTGGAGTTGATCTTCTCAAGATTTGGCAAAATTATGAGTTGCCAGGTTATCAGGGACAAGAAGACGGGGGATTCTTTGCAGTATGCGTTCATTGAGTTTGACAAAAGGGAAGATGCGGAACAGGTGCGTATTTCTCGCACTGAAGTTCTTTCCTGAACTAATGGCGCGGCAGGCCTATTTCAAAATGCAAAACGTGCTCATTGATGATCGTCGTATATGGGTGGACTTGTGAGTGCATTGTATTTCCTTTCATGACCTTTGTGTCTGATCATATCCTGTCAGCTCTCAATCCGTTGCCCGCCTCAATAACCAGTGGTCAAACGACCCCCGCACGGGGCGTGGCAAAAAGGGTCGTGATCCCCCCAGCTTTGCAGGCAGAGAAGATCTTGAAGCAACTAGACGTTATCGTGACACAGCGTCTGAACGAGATCCGCATGGAGGATATGGTATGGTGTTCGATGTTGACGAGATGGAGAGAACCGAACCGAGAAGAAGAAGTCGAAGTAAGGATCGAGGAAGACATGGTAGAGGAAGATCGAGGTCAAAATCGCCGCCGAGAGAAAGAGATAGAACTCGTAATCAAGATAGAGATGGAAGAAATAGGGATAGAAGTCGAGATAGAGGCTACAGAGGCAGAGATGACCGACAACGCGATCGACGATGAAGGTGAATAATTGTTTCTTATGGACTTGTACATTGTTATTTTGTTCCAGAATGTAATGTATACCTGGTATTAACACTTTTCTTTGCTACGAAAAGATGATAGTATCGTACCCACTAAATTCATATACGTCAGCTGTGAATTGATGCGAGACAGCATTCTCGAGGCCACGTAAACGCTTGTGCCCTTGTATTACCAGTTGCTCCCTGCCACAGTCTCCTCCTTCCCGCCCTCTCTTAACCTTCGCAATAGGTACTGAGAACTTCAACCGAATGAAATAATTCCTAATTAATTCAATTTCTAGGCTTACGTAACTGACTAGGGGACCTCTCCATCGTTCATGCACCCCCTCCACAACATCCTCACCAAAGTACCTTGGGAGCAGGTCTTACCTATATTATTTGTCTTCGTAATTGGACCTTTACTCGCCCTTGCCACATATTGCCACTTAGTGGCCAAGATTTCTTGGCTGCTTACTATGGTGCTTGAGAACCTCGGGTTAGGATTTGCATGGAACTGGTTGTATGGGGGGAGTAGCTCAAAAGACAGCGCACAAGGAAGGGAGGGAAGAGTATTGAAGAAGAAGCCTATAAGGAGAGCCGATCAGCTTGCTGCTGCTCGTGCAGAGCGAAGTGCGTTTTCCCATACTTCATACGTTGCATAGCATACATAACTGAGACTATGATCGTGTCCTATAGATCTAACGGAAGGCTACTACCCAGGTCTTATAAACATATCCGGAACATACTGCTTTATGAATTCCACAGTACAGGTCTGTTCTCGCTATTCAGCCTATGTATGTCTTGCATCCTGATATATGATTTCGCGCCTTAGGCTTTAGCATCCCTGTCATATCTCCAGCCATATCTAGAAGTAATACATTCACGTGCCGAAAGATTTGATGTTCCGACACCCGTACTCGATGCTCTCCTTGAGCTCCTTACAGGTACGTATACGTCTGCTAGTATTCACATTAACTGTGCTGACATTCGCCCCCCTTCTGAATTAGAATTAAACACTCCAATACCTTCATCACGTGCATTACGTCCAGTTGCACTTATCAATACCCTCTCTGCCCCCAACGACAAGGGACGACGTTCAGCCCTCTTTTCCTCTCGGGAACATCAAGATGCCCAGGAGCTATTCCAGCTACTTTCCGAAACAATAAAGAACGAGGCTAAAGCCGTGGATGATGAAGCGAGTCGCGATCCAGGTCTGGGGGATTTAAAGAAGGAAGTTAGTCCTGAGGTTATATTGAGTAAGGGAAGTGTGTTCGACGGTTTGACGGCGAACAGAAGAAGCTGTATGGAGTGCGGGTATACCGAGGCGGTAATGCATTTCGCCTTTGATAATTTGCAATTGACTGTGCCACGAATGGTGAGGGCTTATACATTTCTGCTGCACACCAAGCTGAGATTAATGTGACCTGCTCAGGCAAGTTGCAGGTTGGAAGACTGCCTGACAGACTATACCCGACTAGAATTACTGAACGACTGTATATGCCGGAAATGTTCTATGTTAGCCACGTATGAACGACTAAAGGCCGAATCAGCCAAGATCGCCGATGCTATATCATCCGCTATCTCAGAAGGGGGTTCCGGGTCTGTGAGCATGTCGAAGAAGAAAAAGGCTAAGGAGGCTAAGAAATTGGAAGGGAGAGTTAAAGCTGCTCTGGAAGAAGGGCGAATTGAAGAAGATCTCAAAGACGTGAAGATGGAGAAAGTTTATAGCAGGTGTTCGACTAAGCAGTCTATGATCGCCCGAGTAAGTACGACACTTCCTTCGCATGCTGCTGTAACTGACTGCGTTCACTTAGCCACCACCCGTTCTAGCTCTCCATCTGAACCGTTCTATTCATTACGGCATGTCAGGGGTCAAAAATACCTGCCGCGTTATATTCCCTGAACTTCTCGACCTAACGCCATTCACGACGTCTGGCAAACTGTCTACGCAACCTTCCTTGCCTATCTCTTCTCCAGCACCAGCTCGTCGACCCAGCACGCCAACGCCTTCCGATCCTCAAACATCGTCATCAAGATATGCACCCCAAGTCCTATATCGTCTTTCTTCCGTGGTATGCCATTATGGCACACATTCGTTCGGACATTATGTCTCTTATCGTCGAAAGCCTCGTCCACTAAGTGCCGGCGAGCATAGATTCGATCCTCCAACATTGCAATGTCCATTGGGATGTGAATGTGACAAGTGCAAAGTCTGGGGTCCTATCCGTGATGATGATGTTCTGACCAAAGAACAAGGAGACGACCTAATGGGAAAGGGGACAGAAATGCCTGGCTATACCCAGTCGAGATGGTTACGAATCAGTGATGATAGTGTCGACGAAGTGGGGATTGAGAGGGTGTTGGCGGAAAATGCGGGAACCTTCATGTTGTATTACGAGAGGTTGGTCTCTCCTGGGGAGACGACTTCAGTTGTTCCTGCAAAGGCTGGATCCGCATCCTCGACTCCCGTTGCAATATCTCAGCAGGAGCGTCATCAGTTACCTATATCTGCAGGATCATTAGGAGCGTTCCCTAACGGGACATCTCCATCTTCAATGGGATTCTTATCCTCGCCATCTGCATCAATCCCAATTCCAAATGGTACACCACCTTCACTTATCCGAACAGCCTCGGACCGATCCTTCGATCCCATGGCTGCTTCTACATCCGCCTTGATATCAACACTATCAACATCATATTCTTCCTCAAACTCCTCTTCATTGTCTTCAACGTCTTCTTCTATATGGCCTGCCAGAGGTTCACCGCGTAGTTCTGAAGAAACCATTACACCATCCAATCTCCACTCACATTCCCATCATTCCAGCCCTCATCCTAATGGTCCTGACGCTAAGGATCGAAGTAGACCGAGATTCCTAGAAGCAAGAATCATTCGGAATGTATATGCTGGGCGAAGATTTGGTGGGACGCCCAGAGATAGTTCGCCTGCAAGCATCCTGAGTACAAGTTCGGAGACATTGGAAACCAGTGATGGTGGCCATGTACGGAATGGTGATCCGCTTACGAAGTCTATGCCTCATCTTCCGTCTAATGCATCAGCTCCGAGTTTGAGGTCAAGATCACATCCACGAAATATTGGAAGATCGTCATCTCCCGCCTCCAATGTGACACCGTTAGCTGCTGGATTACGTGCATGAATGGTTTTGTCTGCGATGGCCGATCGCCTTCCTTCTAATTGTAAATCAGTACCTGCGTTGAACTGGTCCAGATCATCACGGATGGGGGGAGTCGGAGAACATGTTTCATTTCCGTCTGGATATCATTGACTTATCATATGTATCTTCCTCTCGATATCATGTATTTTTGCTATCAGTGTTTAATTTAGAAAGGACAGGTTATTTGACGTTTTTTTAGTTTGTTGTGCTGACACTCAGACTGGTCGCAAAATTGTAGTCTCGCATATCGCGCATGCACATGCACATGCACATACTTCTATTAACACATATTCAAGAAGAAAAACTTGACAGAAGATACAAAAGTGATAATGTAAGATGAAATATGGACAGGTAAATATGAAAACAATCCAGTTGGCGTCCGTAATAGGACTGAAGATGAAGTTAATGAAGAATACGTCCGTACCATCCAGAGAAACAATCCCAAAGAGAAAGGGGAGATCTATGTACAGTTCGAATGGCGTCCTGAGTATGAAGAAACATCGATGGTGAGCAGCCTGTCAATGAAGATCGCGATCGATGAGGACGCCAGTCCATGGATGGGGAGAATAGAGAAGTATATGTAGAATGTTGTGCGTGGGTACTTGATTTGAAAGAATTTGCGTATCTTCATGTCATTTATTCGATTTCTTCATGTTGAATCGAGGGGTAAAGAGATCCAGGCCAGCGTAATTCGGTTTCACTCCGATCTACCAATAAACCCTCCTTTCGACAATGTTTCTCCGTTCTGGAATGGTGGTGTAGTATGTTGTGGTACGGCGAACGCGAGTCACGGTGGGATAGTATGCGTGGTAAACATTCCTGGGTTCGAACTCGACTTCGAGGATATGGCGTCCCTGAGAGACACAGTTAGAAACTAGAAGTTAGGAGGAGGTCATTATGGAACATACAAGAGAATCATAATGTGATCCAATCACAAGACCTTCGCGAGAGCCGTAGCGTGAAACGACGACGTAGTCTCCTGGGATCTATAGTCGAAAGTGAACGATGTCAACGAGACTATTCGCATTTGGAGAATTAAAACACTCACGATGAGTTCAGACATGTCTTTGGTTATAAAAAGAGAGATAGAGAGCCTACTTGGTTGAATATGTGAATGGGTCGGGGAGGCGAACACAGAAGCATCTAGGCAGCTATTATGCGGTTTTATACATGGACTTTCATACCCGTAACACGCGGTGGGCATGAGGCAAATATTCCAGGGAGATCATATTTATAAATCGGGCAGGTGCAGAAGAATAATAGAATTCGAATCATTGATCCAGCGTGTAATATCGGATGAATGCCAAGCAGAGAGGGAACAAGAAGGGGAAATACAAGCGAGCCTCGAGGATTGCTGGTGGACGAGCTGCCTCGTGTCTTTTGTGCGATGTAACCAGACGTTTGGCAGGCTTTTGGCAGGCCTTTTCTTACCAACCTAGAGTTGAGCAGTGTCTACAGTTTGTTGAGAATAACGTAGGATAACCAGATAAAATGCCAAGTTGAGTAAGCCGTCATCGAGTTTGAAGCCAAAGAGGTGAAATGAACAGGTTACGCCTTTGAGAAGAAAGGACAAGGGCATCGAAGCGGAAGCGCCGGCTCGTTTACCTGGTGGTGGATTAGGCCAGAAATGGAACGCTTTACTTGCTTTAGACACGTGCATATATATTTGCCCGTGCTATGTATACATTCTAATAAATCTAAACCAATGGGGTACAATAACATGGAATACATGTCGCAGAAAAGCCGTACAATAACATACATAGCGCATCGTGGCATGCTGCACGCATCTAAACCACCCACCTTCCGACCATCCTCTCCCACCATTCTAATAACCTGAATCTTTTCTTGGGATCCGGTAACCCTCCTGCAGGCCCGTCGCTGCCGCCACCGCCACCTCCACCACCCCATTCCTCATCGTCCCATGCAGCCCCTCCTGACATTGTATCTTTATACTGGCCTTTCTCGCCTCTCGCCTTCACTTCCTCTAGAATCTCCTGGCTACATTCTTTGTATGCCTTTTCCAATTCCGCATCCAAGCTCATGTATGTCCTTCTTACAGCGTATGGGGCAGCACCATTATACTTCCTCACCAACCGGTTGACATCTTCAACTGCTTCCTTGTGATATCCTTCTTCGCGTTTCTCCCACTCTAGATCCCGTTCCGGTATATCTTCGAGTTTCAACCTGGACAGGAATTCTTGTGGATTTGAGGTAACAAGAGTACGGACAGCACGGCGTTTCCAAGTCGATCGAAGGGTAGCGCGAAACGTTGATATAGCAGTCTCGAGTTCTATAAGGATGTCATTAGAAAGATTGAAAATATGGTAAGAAGGGATAGATGATAGCGAAACGGCAGTATAAGGCTTACCTCCTTGGTATTCGACCCATGGTGGAGCAGCTCCTTGCCGTTGGATAATACGGTTCATTAGGAATTCCTCGCGAGCAATAAAGGGGTTCGAAGATTCACTATTTTGAACGAAAGGTTTTCCTCTTCCTTTCAAAGTGTTAAAGTGGCCTTCATTGCGTGCCCTCTACGATAGTTCGTCAGCAGAGGAACTGTTGGAAGTACCGAAGTAACATATACTTACCTCAATCTTTTCCTCAACAAGGCTAGCCCATCCCTTAGCAGTGACTGGGTTAGGCCTAAGAACCTGCTTTGCTTCCTGGCCCCGTTTACCTAGTCGATAATCCAAACTGCTATCTACAGCATTCGTCAACCGACCAGCTTGGGCAGCCTTCTTTTTCTTATCTCGTTCAAGGTTCCGGGCTCGAGTATCATCAGGGAGGATTTGAGCCACAGTTCTATTTCCCGAGATAGTTGGACGAGCAGGAGGAGGCAAACGCATTTGCCGTACATTAGCAACATGTGAAGGTGCGCGGAAGGTTGTGTGCCAAGGTCTATGCTCGGAAGGAGGAACAGAGGGTTGCGTGGATTCCAGAGAGGCCTGCGTAGTATTCGATGATCTTGAAGCCATGAGAGCAGCAGTGAGGTCCTTAATGTCATCCACCTCTGCAGCATTCACCGTGCCAACGCCTAGGACGTTTCCGTCCTTCATTTTCTCCTCAGCAGTCTTTATACCCAAACCAGTTCGTAAAGGCTTATACTTGTCCACTAGCATCCTTAAAACAGCATCTTGAACAGATTCATCGCCGGTCCAATTGGAGTATTCTTGTTGTTTCTGCTGGTACTGGGCAAGACGGGAAGTAGAAGCACTCCTTCGTGCTAATTCTTGTTCTTCCTCTAAAGCATCAGCCCATAGCTTTGCACTTGCACGATTATCTACCTTCGTAGATAACTCCATAGCTTCAGAATGACTGGAACTCCCGGGAAGGGAATGAGAGGTTGATCTTGCCGCAGCAACATGGACATGATTATTGGTATTAGAGTCGGAAGTACTAGTAGCGGTATCGGTTATAGTACTTCCACGTCTAATTTTTTGATAACCAGGAGTCCGAAAAATAAGGCGGGAAGCCCTATAAACGTTAGGTCCTGTGGCGGATCGAAGCATACAAGTTCAAGTCGTGCGAAAATGCGGTCACATCGTGACATACTCTTCTTTTCGTCCGACGCTATAGCCTGCTGCTGCTCTATTTATCAAAGGCCTATGGAAGGACATTCCAGTCAAATTACCTCGTTTATATCTTTATCTGGCGGATTAGTGTGGTGCGATTGATAACCGTGACTTCAGGCTTAAGTCAACCTTCTGGCACTCATCAATTTCTGATGCTATGGTTTTTGGTTGATGAAAGCTTCCTCTGAGCTCGATGCAGCACGGAAAGTCATTTCCACTAGAATCTATGTTCCAAAAATTTCCGGACGGTGCTCTTTAACCTCGGGCCGCATGCGACCCCTCAGCTTTTCCCCGTACAATCTTACTGCTGATGAACATTCGCCTCAGATGTGTACATCTTGCTCCTTCGTATCAATACTGATGTATTGTTCGAGTTCAGTTATTTATCTGTTCAAAATATGCACAGACAATGACAGTATGTCCTTACACGAACCTGCACTGTTAGATTCTATATTTATTATCATCCAGTTCTTCTGCGCTGAATTACAGCAGAAGCGACCACCAATAATGACACAAGAATAAATATTCATTCCGATATTATCTAGATAAATTACCTGATATACGAACCGTCTTCTCAATAAGCTTGTTATAATCCTTATTTTATCATATTAAGTATTAACAACAAGGCTATTTGCTGACTCTTTCTGTGGAGCTCGATTCCATAGAGCCATCAAGATCCTATTCCGTGCCGAAGTGGCACTTCATCTTGTCTGGGTTCCTCTCCACACTAGAGCACTTTGAACTCCATGCCCCAACAAAACTCGAAAAGGTTCGTGCGTATGTGCTTCCTGATGGACTTGGCAGCTACAGTGCTTCGTTACAAAAGAACCCCAATGAGTGGATACTATTCCCGACGACTACCCACATTCTGTGCAAGCACGTCTGCCATATGATACAAGTCTATCATAACAACTTGCATATATTTCCCTCCAGCGGATGAGCCACACTTCGGCGACTAGCTCTTTCGTCACTTTATGAGCAAAAATGAACCCATTGAAGTGCTATTGACAGTCGAAATTATTGGTAATTATCTTGGTAAAATAGGCCTCTTGCTGGTAATTCAAGTTGGGAACAGTATTTAAAGGGCTGGGATAGAGACAGGCTTTCCATGTTCAAATTTTCGAATATGCAATTCCTCGTCTCTATTGTTACTGCTGCTCTTATGGCATCCCAAGCCTCAGCCCATTGTGAGTATTCTGGTTTGGACCAGTGTATCCTTCACTAACCGTTATTCTATGGTCACGTTCGTTTTTCCTAATTGATATTCCTTAATGCATGCTGAATATGTAACATAGTATGCAATATTGGTGGAAGAATGGAGTACGTAACTTGTTGGACTCTCTGCTCTTCAGCTCATTTATGTAGTTGCTTCCTTCTCCAGGTTGACCAAGGTATCAATACCAATATTCGTATTCCTCCTTCCAACAACCCTGTAACGTTAATGGTCGTCTCGGTGCTGGCGTTTCTGTCGGAACCATAAATACAGGTGACTTTGTTACTCTAGAGTGGCACCAACACCAGAGGGCAGGTCCAGAGGACCCCATTAGTTGTGGCCATAAGGGACCCGTTCAAGTTTGTTTGGCGAAGACGCCAGGTTCTGCCGCTGTCTTTGACGGCTCAGGGACTGTCTGGACCAAGGTATACTCTGCGGGTCTTATCAACTCCATGATATAGGCTACCGATTTTGTCAATGCCAACAGTGGCAAGCATACCTTTGTTATTCCAAAGTCGATTCCTTCCGGTGACTACTTGATCCGTAAGTCTTTGTAGGTGTCGCATAAATATCTAAATGAATAATAATTGATGTTCCTTGTAGGTGGTGAAATCACTGCTCTTCACGCCACTTCAAGTTGCCCTGGTGCTCAATTCTATATCGGTAAATTAAATTTTCGTTTTTTCTCTTTCAGTTCTTCATTGTTAACCAAATACGTAGGTTGCGTTCAAGTAACAGTCCAAAACGGTGACAACGCCAATCCGCCAACAATTGCATTACCTGGCGCATACAAAGCAATGTGTGAGAATTTTGGCTTTCTTTTTTTGGCAATTTTATTTATTATCCGAACGCATAGTGACCCTGGAATTACCATTAATATTTACAACATTCAGAGTTGTACGTCCTTGCTTCTGCAGCCTATATACCCTTTTCTCACAAAGATCAACTACAGACACTGCGCCAGGTGGACCAGTATGGTCTGGATGAAAACGCAACTTGAATGTTCGCTTATACCATCCATGTGTTTTTGCTTGCAAAATACTTAGTCACCACCACGATTTTCATAGCACAGTATCAGCAATTTCACAGCCTATTGAATCAGAACAGGATATGTGTCTAATTAAATACTTATTGTTTGAGATATTCGGGGGGAATGCTACCACTTAAGTGCAGTCACTTACGTTAAGACTTCAGAATATCTCTTCGGAAGCCCTGTTATCGGACATGAACGCCATTCGCCATTTCTAAGCGGATTGTGAAGCAAGATCCGACTCAGACATGTGACAAGTCACGATTACAGCATGTGCTCATAAAGGGCTCCGGATTCAATTCAAGCCTACAATTCCCTTCTGACCACCATGTCGAACGCTCAGCTTGCATCTTTCAAGGTCCCAGAAATCAAGAACGAACCATTTGTGAGTTATATTTCCCTGCAAATGTATCTTCCGTGTGTCATGCTTATTGTGGGCCTTTATAGAAACATTATGCTCCCGGTTCTCCTGAAAGGCTTGCTCTCCAGAAAGCTCTGGACGAGATGAAGCAGTCACTTCCATTTGAAGTTCCTATTGTTATCAATGGCAAACATGTAAGCATAATGCATCTGTATAACCTTTCTTATAATGTGTAACTTGCATTGTGCAGGTCAAGACGGGAAAGACTGCGAAGCAAATAATTCCTTCGGACCATGCAAAGCACCTATGTACTTATCATGAAGCAGATGAGGCCACAGTTAAAGCCGCTATTGATGGTGCACTAGCTGCAAAGGAGACTTGGGAGACGATGCCATGGAATGATCGTGCTGCCATCTTCTTGAAGGCTGCTGACTTGGTTAGCGGTAAATATAGGTACAAACTTTTGGCTGCAACGATGTTGGGGCAAGGAAAGAATGCATGGCAGGCTGAGATCGACGCGGCTGCAGAGGTTCGTCGCTAATCGTAAGCTTATACCTCCGTTTGTTGATTTCCACTAGTTGGCCGACTTCTTCCGTTTTGGCGTCAAATTCGTCGAGCAACTCTACTCCCAACAACCTGACCAGAATACCCCTGGATCCTGGAAGTAAGCACACGTTCTTTAGGAATAATTGGCCTTATCTTATCTGACGCCGGATAGTCGGGTCGAATATCGACCATTGGAAGGATTCGTCTTAGCCGTATCTCCGTTTAATTTCACTGCGATCGGTGGCAATTTGCCTGGAGGTGAGTTAGTTATATACTTTTCCATTAATATATTACCAATGCTGTTTTAGTTCCTGCCTTGGTTGGGAACGTAGTCGTATGGAAACCGTCGCCAGCTGCAACGTATTCAAACTACATCGTTCATCAAATCCTTCTTGAAGCCGGCATTCCACCAGGCGTTATTCAATTTGTTCCTGGTCCTCCTCCCGAAGTAGTTGCGCAAGCAATCGGCCATCCCTCCTTTGCGGCATTGCATTTCACGGGAAGTACCTTCGTCTTCAAGAAGCTGTGGAAAGACATCGCTGCCAATCTCGACAAATATAAGGGATATCCAAGGATAGTCGGAGAAACTGGTAAGTTTTCTGAGTATCGGCAAATGCATATATTTATTGAATATATTTTCAGGCGGAAAGAACTTCCATCTAATTCACTCATCGGCTGACATTTCGAATGCTGTTAACCAAACCGTTCGTGGTGCATTCGAATATCAAGGTAAATTTTATCTTAGTCGAAATTTTCTAGTATTCATAGGCTATTGACAGGACAAAAGTGCTCCGCCCTATCCCGTCTTTACGTTTCCTCTTCCGTATGGAATAATGGATTCAAGGATCAACTTATTCGAGAGACTCAGAAGATTTCGGTTGGCAATACTACTGATTTCCAACACTTCAATGGTCCTGTGATGTAAGCTGAACCGTAATTCGTCTTATATTACAAATATTCATTATAAACAGTGGTCGACCCGCTTTCGATAAAATCGTTGGTTATATCGAAAAGGCTAAGAAAGAAGGGTCGGAAGTTCTTGCCGGAGGAAAATGTAAGAATTTCTCGTTGAATTCGAAATTACTTGATCTGACTATGATTCCAGGGGATGATTCTAAAGGATTTTTTATTCATCCAACTGTCCTTCTCTCCAAGGATCCCAAATCAGTCACCTTTGTGGAAGAAATCTTTGGGCCTGTATTAAGTGTAGGTGACAATATAACTTCCAAAAGTTCAAGTTGCTAAAGTTTAATTAGGTTTACGTGTACGAGGACTCTGACTGGGATAAGACCTTGCAGTTAATCGACACAACCTCTGAATACGGCCTTACCGGTGCAATGTCAGTTTTCTGCACCAACAAAATGATATATTCTGGCTAATCATTTCTCACATAGATTCGCTCGAGACCGTTCTGCTCTTATATATGCAACCAACAAGTTGCGCAACGCTGCTGGGAACGTGTATTATAACGAGAAATGCACGGGTGCCGTCGTTGGTCAGCAACCGTTCGGTGGAGCGCGTGCAAGTGGTACAAACGACAAGGCGGGAAGTATCAGCATCTTTTACAGGTTCGTTTCGGCGAGGTCAATTAAAGAGAACTTTATTGGGTTGGAAGATTTCAGCTATCCTTCGAACTTGGTATAAGAGAATGGATCTGACGAAGTTGTGATTGACTTGAAGGTTGAACAAATGGACTTTGATGTATTATAGACTTTCAAATGTGTTCTTTCCATTGCAATAATATTTGTAGTAACGTGGGGTATACGATCGGTAGTGGAGGAGGATGTAAAGCAAATATTAGTTTTGAGTGGCCGCCTGGCGTAATGGCAACGCGTCTGACTTCGATCTTAACCGTGGAATCAGAAGATTGTAGGTTCGACCCCTGCGGCGGTCATTTTCTTTTCTTTTGTTAACGCTCAATATCATTTTCCTGGACCAATGTGCTGACTTGTTGGTGTGGCTGCTTCCTGTTTATATATATTCTTAACGGCAAGTTTCTTTGCTCAAATATCCTTCCGGGATTTACCAGGGCATATGAGTAAACAATTAACGGATGCTTCGAAAAAGAGACAGAGATATGTACCGAGCCATAGTCCCAACAGCCGTGACCCACTTACAGTGAATGTCTTGCTTATGACGCGCAGTAGACTTCCCGCGATAGCTCCTCGCACAGCTCTTCTCGGATCTCTACTGGTGCTGTAAGGATACGAGAATCAATTGACGGTTCTGAGAATTCAGTATATGAACAATTTAAGAGACCGAGGCTACAGAAGGGGAGAGGGTGTAAAATAGGGTGGGGTGATAAATTAACGCACTTCTCAGTATCTGATGCTCTCTGCTTTTCTGCTCTCAATTGCTTTATAAATATCCCATAATTATATCTCTGTCTATCATGAGCGCATAAATCAGAGGGTAAATCGAAGTAGTGTCAGTAAAGCATACCAAAACAGTTCCATGCATGTACACAACAACAGTTCTCCTGGATTACTAATATACAATGATCTGGTTTACATTGGCCGCCTGGCGTAATGGCAACGCGTCTGACTTCGATTTAATAGTTGGAATCAGAAGATTGTAGGTTCGACCCCTGCGGCGGTCATTTTGCTTCGTTTTTTTTTCAGCGAATTTAGGCCTAATGACGATGCAGTGGCGGAAAAATATGGTCGCATGTTGACTATGTCCCTGTTCAGAGGATATATTCCTTGAGTATGATTTTTGGCAAAGCTTTTGTGTAAGGCCTGCCAGCATATTTGAGTCAGTGCAAGTACGTTGTGATTATAAGGTTAAGCAGGAGTCCAGTTTGCAGAGTATCACTCATTATGTGTACTCAGTTATTTCCCACATGTAATAAAATTGTGACATACCTGTATGGTTTTCCCGCCATTGTCGCAACTGTCAATGTTATGTCAAAAGCTACTGTTTAGAATATGTCACCCCTTTACTGGATCTAGGAAACCTTATCGGCTTCAAGTGACGTTCAAATTCAACCGTAGAGATCATCTCTACCACGGATGCGAATAGTATAAAATAATTACCTCACGGTCAAAGAATAAATTGTGGCTGATCAGCGGGGAGTTAGCGAGGCCTTCTGAGCTTTCATGCAGTCATGGAAGAATACATAGCTCACCCGGTTTCCAATTCCATATCAGCACATTGGGTAGAGCTGTGCTGAGGTGGTATAGCAATTGAACATCCCAAAACTGGAAAGAGCGTCCACCCCTCTCGTTATCTTCCTGACCATTGAGGATATGAATCGGACACTTTAGGTATCAGTCCTCAGGAACCAGGGGTGAGATAAAGAATGCAGAAAGCCTATGAGAAAATCTTTGAATGGCGAATCGCGTGGTAGTGAATCGAAGCGGTTCGAAAACAGATATTAGACTTTGTTAACGTCAGACCTTGAGCAGCTTTGTAGCTTTCCGGTTCCCAGGCGCGTGGTCAGTCTTCAGTGAACGTTGGAGACTCGAGAGTCATAGTCGTCCTTGGAGTGATGGCCACAAACTAAAAGCCTTATCGAGGGATCAACTAGTCTTTATAGGTCATACTAAAAAAAAGTCAGAGGATTCTGGATAATGTACCCACAGCGAGAGAAAATGGGAAATGACCCATAAATATTTAGACGAGCGGCGGACTAATCCTTTTATTTGGAATTGGCAAAAGTCACCCATCTGGATTGGGAACTGAGATCTGAATCAATGTGGATGAGCATGGCTATAAATTTATTTACCTAAATCATAATCTGTCTTCAACGTAGCTAAATAATATTAGTACACTTTACGGTATTCTCTGTACCATATTCCTCCTTGGATTGAGAGCTCTAGGTGTGATTCTGTCGGTAGGGGACGAGTGTGATTGAGACGAGATAACACGAAAACACTTTGTGGAACTTCACTAGGATCTTGCCATGAGAGAAATTGGTAGTTTCTATGCTAGAAAATGAAAGGGTTTGGACTTGATAGCAGCCAACTTGAAGAGGAGTTCTTAAAGGAGTTAGATAGCCTGCATCGGCAGAATTGCAATCTCGTAAAGGTTTCCAGGGATCAAATCGCGATATATATGCTGAAATGCCGGCAGCTCCTTCGCTTCCGATGACCGCGAGATCAACAAAGATGACAAAACACGCAATCACAGCGTGAACTCATATGAACTCAAGAGTGAGAATATATGCGATGACAGAGGCTCTACTCCATGGCAGAGAAGTTAAATGCGTATGTATACAAGCTATAATAATCTCTTCTTGAAACCGGATCTGATGAATAATTCTTGCGTATTGTGTTGAAGACAGTTCATATGCTCCGATTGCGAAAGACTGTGGTAGAGGGATCGACAGTACTCTTTCCGGATATGGCAGGTTCATATACGACTCAACAGTATTCCAGTATGAGGGGTTGCGACATCAGCAAAATGATACGGCGGATCAGGTGTTGGGGAATATTTCCTGTAGGATCCTTCAATCACGGGATGACCTGAATGGTTGACATAACTTTACCCGGAATGAGAACAGCGGCAAATATAGTAAATCGCGCGAAGATGCTTACTTCACTGCCACATTATAGACGTCGAAGGATCAGTTTCTCAAAAGCCGGTCGCAGCTCAGTATATATAGCACCCTTAAAGAGCCTGTTGGCAGAAGAAGCGTCCGGGGATATCTCCTTTTAACCACAGGATACAGATGCAAATATTCTCGTCACAGGCCACGTTGATTCAGAGAATGGGGTCAAATTTGAGCCTGTAAAATTGTTTACTGCAGCCTGAAAAACTGCGTTAGATTGGCTAAAAAAGTCAAGGTGGGTTTTACTCTGAAACTAGACACACGAAGTGGTTTTCTAGAATACCGGCAGATGTTTTATACGAAAATCATTCACGAGACGACACTAGAAAATCTCAATAGTTAGAATAGAAACTGCTTAAAATAAAAACGTCCCTTAGTGAATTGTCCTAATGATAAAGCAGCAGCATGACTCGGGGCTGCCGTACAGACCGTAGGAAGCCGGATACCTATCCCAAGAACGGAGATGAACGCGATTCGAAAATGTCAAGAACCACGCAGGGGTGCGTCCAAAGAAGCCTTTTACTTACTAGAACGGAGAGGAACTGAAAGAAAACGGGTACTTGAGTTGGCAGAGATGGGAGGAAAGTCACGTGATAGGCGCCCGCGTGTATCGCGGGAATCGCCGACCCAGAAAACCTATAATTATAACTGCTCCTCTATCAACGCCACTCACTTTCTCTTCACCCTCATCTCTTCGCTGCATTCTTCATTATGCTCATTAAGGTCAAGGTATGTGGTTCATTTTATTAAGGTATTTATATGGAAGCTTAGATTCTTGTTTCATTCTGTAGACTCTTACTGGCAAGGAGGTGCATATCGCGTGCTCCATTGTTGTATGCTTTGTAATTCACACCGACATTCTTTCTTCTCGGAATACATAGATTGAACTCGACATTGACCCTGATGACAAGGTTTGTAGCTTCATCGTACCTCTATGTTGCTAAGCCATACTAATCTGATCCTGGGTTGCATTTCGTCTGATTCTCGATCGTTTTTGCTGCGACATTTACAATATTACAGATTACACGTATAAAGGAGAAGGTCGAGGAGCAGTCAGGTGTACCGCCACCGCAACAGAGGCTCATTTTCGGTGGTCGGCAGATGTACGTATTTGCTTGTGGCTGCATGTTGGTACAGGGCTGACGCTATGATTTTCCTCTCAACATCCTCTTTTGCTTTATTGGTTCTTAACTCCTTCGCATTATTATTACATATGATCGAATCATGACGATACAGGCCAGACGATAAAACCGCCCGAGAATTCAATATCGCAGCAGGCAGCGTGCTCCATCTAGTGCTTGCTCTCCGTGGTGGCCAGTAATTCTTAGCGGTCGAGAATATATTAGAAGATTCAATGTATTCCTGTTTTCACCATCTCTAGTCTTTGTTTTCGTTTCGTCTGTATCTGGGTCTAAGGATTGTCGTAGTAGTATTATACTATTACAAAGAGCAATTCAGGCGCTCGTATTCTATATCCATGCATTCCCATCTTCTACCCAAGTATATACATAACAGCAGGTCAGCACTGCCTAAGTACCTCATATATATCCGATGGTCCTCCCGAGTGTAGCCGACTGCTTCTCTTCTCTTCATGGTGGTACAATAACCCCCTTTTCTACCGCGACTTCGGCATTGATAATGCTACTTGCGGCCGCTCCAATGGAGACGTTGTTCGCCATAACCACGAACTTCACATCCATAACAGGACAAGCTCGAATCCTGCCTACACTTACACCAGTTCCTTTTTGTACATCCCTATCCAGCCTCGGTTGTGGACGATCCTGCTCCTCGTGAACAATGAGAGACTTCTTCGGTGCAGTTGGGCATCCAAGAGTCTGAGCTTCACACGTGTAATCACGGAATGCGGCCCATACCTCCTCAATAGCGGGTGGTGGTCTCCTTGCGAATCGAACCGAGATGCAAGCAGTATGTCCTTCCAAGACCGGAACACGGTTGCAAGCGGCTGACACGCGTAGAGGAGCCGGAACGAATCCTTTGGCTGCTGCTTGCTGATCTTCTGAGATGGCAACGCCATTTTCGTCTGCGAGGTCTCCCAAAATTTTGGACAGTTCCCATTCCAGTTTGGCTTCTTCACCGCCTCCGATATAAGGAATAACATTGTCAAAGATGTCCAAGCTTGGGACGCCTGGGTATCCTGCACCGGAAATGGCCTGCAATGTCGTGATCATGACTGCATCCAGAGGACCGAAAGCACGCTCAAGAGCTGCTAGCGGGACTGCACAGCCTGTAGCAACACAGTTTGCATTGGTGACGATGAAGCCATGAGATGGACGTGGGTTAAGGAGCGACTGCTGGTATGGGATGACCGCAAAGTGCGAGGTATTGACGAGTGGAACGATAAGAGGGACAGTAGGATCGCGACGATAGTTTTTGGCATTCGAGAATACGGCCACGTTGGCATCCCTAAATGCCTTTTCTGAGACGATAATAACATTAGCATCTTCCATGAGCCCTAGAGCCACATAGAGTTCACGTACCGATATCACCTGCCACATCGGCATCCAACCCCGAGAACACGATCTCAACATCTTTGAAATGTTCAGGCGCACATGGGTGCACAATCAAGTCCCTGACTTTCTCGGGAATAGGCTGCGTCTGCTTCCATGCTGTTGCGGTGGCATAAGTGCGTCCTGCAGACCTTGCAGATGCGCCAAGGGCATGCAGCTTGAAGTACGGGTGTTCCGCTAGGAGGAGAATGAAGCGCTGTCCAACTGTTCCAGTCGCTCCAAGGACACCAACATTGATAGGCCTTGTGTTAACCATTTCTAGACCGAATAAGAGATTCTAAGGGTACGAATAGAAAGTTGTGATTTGAGAGAATATATGCGCGTCGTTAGATTGATCCTCAATCTGCAGTCGAGGCGAAGTTTTCAAGAAAAGTGTTGGCACGCTTTAATGTCTATGCAGATATACTGCGAAAATGAGAGTCGAGGAAGAGGTCTGCAACGTGTACTAAGAACTTGTTGTCGAGTAAATGACTCGTGCTGGCGGAGTTTGAACGCCATACAGGATCAGCTCTGATTGGCTGTCTTCTAACCGGACGGCTTATCTTTCTCTGCGATGCGATGCAGATCATCAAGTAAACGATGGAAGAGCAGCATCTGTCGAAGATAGCAAGTAATGGAAAATGTACGTGTATGAATAATTAGGTTTAGCCTAAGTAGAACAAATTGAAAAGCAATGGCTTGTTGCAGCAATTCGGTTATGTACATGATCGCCGTCGATATCCTCCTTGGTGAACACACTTCTCACCTTTAAACAACCCCGATGGGTCCAAGGCGTATTCAAAATCTCCCAGATCAATTAGCAAGACTTGAAGCAACCGAGATATGCTTTATGGAAGCACACGCCTAAGTGAAAGGCGTATGGCAGGAGGACAAAGACCTCGTAGACAGACTTTTTCCTGTCAAGCCTTCAATGAAGCGGGATATAAAAAGTGCAAAGGTCAACAATTATCTTCTGTCTAGGAAGCGTTGGGACAGTATACTAGTCGTAGCAGAATATCATCAGCAGCTCGACTTACCGTTGCACAGATTGTTGAATCATTTAGTTGTCTTATGGTAATGCCGTGAGTGCGCTTTGAATATGTTTGGATTATTCTTACTCACGCATCCAAGTCCCTAAAGCGGAACGTAGAAAGTAGCCAGCGACGATACATTCAGCGAACGAGAGACAAGTGGATTGCAGGAATTATCCCTTTCCCTGTTTCGCCACCCCTATATCTGACGGGATCTGGACCCGAATTTGCGCATTCACCTTTCCTTTGGTCTGTGGCACACCTATTCAACTGCATATCATCCATTGAAATATGCTTGCAATCTGATAATCAAGCCAGCTTTGGCATAAATCTAGCTGCCCAATGTTGGGCCATGTTCAAACACCAAACAAATCGTAGGTTTATTAATTCTGTGCTCTTTACGGAGATGACGTGCACATTGTACCTTTTTGATTGTGAGGGAGCAGTTTCAAGTGGTTCTTTTGATTACCATGAAAATCCGGATCGTTATGCCGTTATTTGGGGCATCTCCACCAAAAGGGCGGGTGAGATCGGCTTCGATCCGACTATAAAATATGAAGACTCTAAAACATACTCAGTACAAAGCAAATGGTCGGACAACGCGGTTGTTCCTAAGTGCGTTATCACCTCAAGAACGTCATCTTCCGCTTCCCTAGCTTCTTCTTTAGTCGTGGAACGAATTGCTGGCGTGGTACGCGTACAGATGATTCCGATACTTCGTATGTCATCAAGGACTCTTGGATTAATAGAAGTACGCCTGGTAGGGAAGGCGAAGGATACATTTTATGTCTCATTTAAGAAAAGGGCATCAATATGGGAGTGGTGCAATTGGTTCACTACGAAGAAATGCGCTATGGTGACCGAGCCGATACCGTTTTGCAAAATTGAAAAATCAGATCACTTTCGCTGGAGCAAGCCAAGCTGGACTTGGAGCATACATGTACAGTTATGAAAGTGTATGGTGAAACCATAAATGATTTTTCTTCTCCAAAAGAATTTATCTTGGCATTCTATGATGCCGTGAAAGGTATATCTTCATGATTTCTCTTGGCTTATAATTGGTTCATTTGGCTTTCGTTGATTAGCGTACCGCTAATTGCATCAAGTGGCCGGTGTACTTCACCGTGATATCAGCCTAAATAACATTCTTCTTAATCCGAGAGCTGAACCGGGCAATCGTGGTATATTGATAGATTTTGATTTAGCGACCCGTATCAATGACGATTCCGAATTTGTTACGACATATGTTAGGGTAAGTCACAGTGTTATGCTCTCCTCCTGGTAATGTTTTAATGTCATAGCAGGGGGCGTATATGTTCTTGTCTAGCAATGTGCTCCATCGCGGCGCACTCCATACATATCTCGATGATCTCGAATCATTCCACTACGTTCTGCGTTGGCTACTAAGCATGTATATATCCTTCTCCGGGCATGACGTATTCTGTTCTACCTGAGGCCTTTGTACTGTTTGGGATGAGCCAGCCAAGTTGGCGTATGTGTTTAAGGAGGTCAATTTGTTATTGGGAACGACGCTTTGCCTATTAAAGCCTGCTTTGGACAAAGTCTTTCCGACTTGGCCGATCGCCTGCGTCTCTTCTTTCGCAAGCGCGATATACTGGGTCAAGACTCGTCTCATTTGGACCCTGAAGAAGACTATACCGCTTACATCGCTGAAATAGAAAGGTGTATCTCTGAAATGGAAATGGAGGAATAAATATATTGGCTACATTGCTATTCTTACAAAAATTCGAAAGAGACTTTGAAGCATAATATTGTACACCATAGACGGGGTATATGCCACCACTGAGCATCTTAAAGCATGATACCATACGTAAATGGAGAAATAAATATATTTGGTACATAATTCTTCCAGTTATTGTTACAAAAATTCGAAATACTTAAACTTTGAAGTATAATATTGTACACCATAGACGAGGTATATGCCACCACTGCGCATCTTAAAGCATACTGCCCTCTCACCTCACTTGCTGCCTTCTCATGACTTGTCCTACTTTCTTACTAGAACACACAAGCGCGTTCCTTTCCAGTCCCGCCATCCTAGCAAATAACTTGGTCGCTTGATCTCTGCTCGCTCCGTACAGACTTCCCGCTGCCATCTTCTCCAATTCGCGATCCAGCTCAGAAGACTGAGAGGTAAAGTTGCTTAATTCTTCTTGCTGTGCGTTATTCTTTGCTCCCCGAATGAGCAGTTGATGATAGGCATATAAGCTGTCTCTCAGAGCTCCCACTTCCTTCTTAGCCTTGCCATCGATATTTAAGTTGTTGACTAAAACCTGATTGGCGTCGTACCCAATGGATTGTAAAGCATACGTTCCTACTGTGGCTACATTGATACCACTCTCCGCGTGTTCCCTATCCGCCGTTAACGGGATTTGCTTGCTCACGACGCGAACGTTGACGGCTCCGGTAAACGGTGAAGTATACTTGATTTGAATCTGGAAAGAAAGCATGCCTGTAATAGCTTGTTTTCCGCCAGTATCGACGATAGAGAAAGAGAATCCAATGCTAGTTTCGTCGTCGACTTGAGCAACGTGATACGAGAGGATATTCCCTTCGACATTCACGGCCTTCCTCGGATCCAGCAAGAATTTCCATCCTTTGGGAACATAAACCTTGACAGACACGTCTTTCGCGATGATACGACGCTGTGAAGCAGTTCTGATCTCTCTTCTGAGTTCGTCAGCTTGAACAGTGCTGACAACGCCTCCAGATATTTCGGCCGCGACTGAAAGAACATCTAATGCCACCCCTTCCCCGTCAATACCAATGATATTGATCTTGGCGGAATGCCCACGAGCAACTTCGCCTGCATGAGCATAGAAGGGACGACCATGGTTCATGTCATTCATTGAAGAGGAAGACTGCCCATTCACAGTACCAATTCCTGTATTGGCTGCGCCATCGGTACAGAGGAATATTTCTGTAGCAGCCGAATGTTGCTCTTTATGATACTTTGCCATACCCAAAGCAAGTACGAGAGCCGAACCTAAGGCGGTTGCACCCTTGGTGTGCAACCTATCCACATGCTGAAGAAGGCCTTCGTAGTTCTCTTTCACCGTCTCCCATGGTCTTTTGCAGAGAATTTCGGCCTCGCGGATACCATCTCTAAAAGACCTAAGATTCTCGGATGAAAGTGTATGGAAACTGTAATTGCCGCCTATGTAGCATTGGAGCTCGCTGTGAAATGCAATAATTGCGACTTTTCGGTTAGGATAACTTGTCTTGAGGCGTTCAAGATGAACACGCATGGCATCTTGCATACAAGACAATCTAGTAGCATATGATCCGAGATAATTTGGGGTGTTTGAGTTGATAGACTGCCACATGCTCTGCATCTCGTTTATTCGATGAGTAGTAGACACTGGTGGTAGAAATTATGAGCCTAAAAACCTACAGAAAAAAACAGCAATACTTACTTGAGCCAGATATATCAACACAAAATACAACTAAACCACGGTCTTCTTGGGATGTGACATCTTGAACCTGTCCAGGCTTAGGAGCAACGTTGAGCCCAGGTACCAGGGTATATTCTTCAATCTCTCGTCGCATTTGTAACTGATTGTCAGGAAGTGTGCCGTGGTACGTCCCACAGAAAAAGCAAGTAGGACTTGTGGAAAGGACAGCAGAGCAAGTGGAGCAGGATGGCGGCGGGACAGTGAGAGCACTGACTTCAAGCATGTCAAAGTTCTCCGGAGAAAGAGAACCGAGATTGATAGAGATGATATTTGTATCTTTCTTAGGAACCTTTCGGAACTTCTTCACAACGCCGGATGATTTGTCAATTACGGAGCGTTTACTGGCTTCCTCGTAAGATGGAGGCTCCGCTTGTGAAGCAGTGGATATAACTGAAGATCTGCGAAATATGGAAGAGAAAAACCCTGAGCTTCTTTTAGCTGCTTTGTTGATAGTTGATACAGCAGCCGTGGAAACATTGCTGTTCGAGTTCCGTTCACGAGGAAGCGGGGGTAGCCCAGGTACCACAACCTGCCTACGATAAGCGTCTTCAATCGTTGGATCCTAGTATAAATATCGTCGCTCAATATAAAGCCAATTTGGGAGAGAGAATGAAAATACATACGTATGTCTCCACGAAACAACTAAGTGTAAATTGGACACTGAAAGCCGTTTTGCCGACCCCCCCGTCTCCCAAAACACATATTTGATAGCTGTTATTTCTCTGGCGAGGCGTTATTTGTAGTAGTTGAAAAACTGCCCGGTCAACGTTTGATGCGGTCTTCGCACTCGTCGATATATAAGGAATACCGAGTTCTTGCGCAGCAGCATAGGCTTCTTGCTCAGTGACCTGACGATCATAATTTTTATCACTTTTGTTGCCACAAAGGATTGCAGGGACCTGGAGTGCTTTTTTATAGCGACAAGAAAACTGTCAGATTCAAAATTCAGCCCCAAATCTTGATGTTAATAGATATAAATATACTTTGTAAATTTGCAATGCCCGTTCAAAGCTATCTCTACTACTTATGGAGAATAGGATCAAGAAAGCCTGCGCGCCATCCATACTCCTTTCACGCAAAGAAGAATACTCCTCTTGTCCTGCTCTATATGGCTCATAGTCAGCGAGGAGAAATAGTGTAAAGCTTGCATGACTTACGTATCGATAAGTTCTATGAAGCACAGACCCTCTTCTCGAGAATCGAGATTCTTCTGCATGGCCTCTCGAACTCCAACAGAATAATCAGTCTCGTCGATTTCTTCATAGTGTATAGAAGGATCAATGGCCTTGATAAGAACCAGAGCACTTCCTGACTCCATGGTTGCAGAGACGGAATAAGGATGAGGGCTTCAAGGGAACATAACTTTCAAGCCCTTTATAATGAGCCTCTGGCATGGCTGTACCTTACGACACAGCCAGATGAGGAACATATGCCATAAAGAATTTCAGAAGGTATACACTTCTGATGTATTCAGGACATATTAGGGGATAATTAACACGATAATGTCCCATCGCAGTGCATTGCGGTGTTCGCTTGTCATGGTTTGGGAACAGCGGCAAGCGCCTGGCGCCAAGCGGTCGGTCCTTCTCTTCTCGTGTCTTTCAGCATGGACGACCCATCCACACAGGCCATCTACGGACCCAATGTACTTCACAATACGAGCATCAGTAACACAAAGTTCATTGTAGCATGCTTCATCGGCGCTGCTGCTGGCATCCTTGGACTCGAACACTGGAAAGGTTTCGCATTCTTCGCGGTGGCCTCCATAGGCACAGCATTGCTTCTTGCCGGGATTAAGTGTGGTGGAAATCCCAGCAGATACGTGAAAGGAGGATGGGCGGAATTGGCGTGGCCGGATTTTGCCTCTTTCGTACTGGTTTGGACGTTGTTTTGTGAGTGACACATGTCCTGGATGCTCTGCTCCTAACTCTTACTTCCGTTTCGAAGATGGGATCGTGCATGGTGTGTCATTTATCGCTCCCTATATCATCAGCATGTGACTCAACAATCTGCTTGTTACAGTGTACGATTAGAAAGAGGTAGAACATCAAAGCACACCCCAGCAGTATTCTTAGTCTTGCGCGTGATCGGGCTGTGTCCCGATTAAACCTTTGATTATATGATCATTCTACCGTTTAATAATATCTAAATGTTATTATATTCTTTCTCGTTTCCATTGGCGTTCACCTCTGTGCTTGCTCGTGCTTGCAGTCGAGCAATATAAGATAGGTACGAGACCTTATGTTGGTCCTACCGATTTTCATTTTCTAATTCTCGCTGCCTTGGTAGATTTCACCGATTAATAGCCCTAGTTTTCCTGATATCGAGGGTCCGACTGCGTTCAAGCAAGCTTATCGAATGTCGATAGTAGGTCTACTGGCATTGCTGCATTTCAATACCAAACTTCCCATCTATCTTTAATATTTTATACGAAGTATAGCATCATACATTATGAACATGATGATATATACCATATGCACCCAAGCTATCTGTTTAACCTCTTTATTCCTGGTCATGTTATTTTCCCGCTTCTCAGAGCTTTGTCTCGATTCTCGCATTAATGGAAATAATGGGTATTTCATCCATATTGGGCTCCGTACTAGATATGGGATGTCCTCCGGTCCGGGAGAAAATGTTTCTGAATTAAGGGACACTTGGATGTATGTATGTCTCAATAATTCTCATTCAGAGAATTCTTAACTGCAACCAATATGAATTGGGCTAGGTTTGTTCAGGGAAAAGGGGAAAGTTGCTCACTCCAACGGTTCAACTGCCTTCCTGTAGGAGTACATTTGACTCACAGGATTATGTCGATCGGTCCGATCGTACAGATTGGATTAGACTATGGATTGGGAGCTTTGGAAAATCCCTGTCATCTGCACATTATCAATCGCATTCGCACGCGGACTGGTTCGTTGAGGTTCCTTGACGATTGGACGCTATCCATTGTCTCATAAATCCACAAATTCCCCACAATGATATTGATCATGAGTGAGAAACATCTACTGAAGTGATAACTGCTATTATTCCTCTGGATAATTAGTGGTGGACCGCTGGTATGTTCTAATCCCAACTAGAAAAGTGTTATTGTTCTATTACTATGTACACTCATACAATATAAAATTGAGAGGGATAAACTACCTGTCTGATTGGAAGGATTGGAGCAGGATGGAGATAACTGTCCGGTCATAAGCCTCCCTCCAATTGTACTGATCAGAAATGTTCAAACTCACCATCCAGTTGTAAAGTTGGACATACATCCTACAATTATTCCAATCAGACTGACTGGAAGAATGTGCTTGTGACGATTGGAAGGATGTATCGAAATTTTCACCTATCATAACAATTGAATATTGAAGGACGTGAAGCTCAGTGTCCAATCATCAAGGTTGGAGAATGACTCAGACCTACCTTTCCACTCAGTGTGATTGGAATCATGATGACTGAAGATATCTTTCCGAACATGACGATTGGAGGGTTTGGAAGGGAATCTGCTGATCGGAAGGACGGGAGGTGGAACGGGCATTCAACATTGATTGGACAGGACTGATAGGAAGGACTGGATGGCAAGTGACGGTGGGAGTATGTTAGGCTTGGATTAAACGCGGAATTGGACAGTATATTGAATCTTGGCAATTGTTTGGCTGACTGCCAATCGTTCCGATCGACATAGTCTTGGCGGTGTAAAGTACCCCATTTTCGTGACCTTGCGACAAGCCCCTTCTGCGAAGAGCCACTCGCGTGCGCTTGGCGCGTCCCAAAGCAGATGATACTTCCCGAAAAGGAAGCAGGCTTAATCGAGCTCTACTCTCTAGTGATCTCTAGTGATCTCAAAGTGAGCTAGGTGCTGAAATGTTCCTAGATATCTCGACTATAATTTTGAAATAATGACTGATGTACTCTGATGGAAGGCGGACGACGGTGCCGCTACTTCCGTTTTTGGCCCCCGAGCGGCATCCTTCGGAGCGCCTGGCAAAGGCCAATAGGCGATCGTTCGTGACGTTGGCGTTACTTTCGGGGTAGGCTTGTTGTGTCCTGTTTAATTGAAGCAATTACTCACGATCAACAACGTTCACTGGTTTCCACACCTTAACCTCTAAACAATGCCGAGTCAGAGGCGCATTCAAACTATACGTGAAAAGATGGCAAGACTTGAAGCAACTAAGGAACGTATCCGTGAAGCCGATGCCGTGGTGAAAGACGCCTGGCAGGAGGACAAAGATCTCGTAGATAGACTATTTCCTGTCAAATCCGCAATGAAACGGGATATAGAAAGAACAAAGTCCAACAAATACTATGCTGCCAGAAGGCGTTGGAACGACGTCCCCGTCTCGCCCTCAAAACACAAGCAGCTCTGCCTACCGTTGCACCGGTTGTTGAATCATATACTTTCTCATGTTGATGTGAGTTTTTTTGTGTTTGATTGCATTATCCTCAATCAACTATGCAGGCTGGAAGAGGGAATATGGAAAGTATTCAACGACGATATATCCAAAGAACGATGGACCAGTGGCTCCTAGGAAACCCGCCTTCCCCTCTTTCACCACCTCTATACTTGACTGGCGCTGGGCCCGAATTTGTGCATACACCTTTGCTTTGGCCCACGGCGCATTTGTCTCATTCCATATCACCTATTGAAATCTGCTTGGAGTCTTACAGTCCAGCAGCGTGGGGCACTAATCTGGTTGGCCAATGTTGGGCCATCTTAAAGCAACAAACCAATCGTCGATTCATTTACTCTCTACTTTTCACCGAGAGAAACTGCACCTTATACCTCGTTGATCGCTCGGGTGCCGTTTCAAGTCGCTCTTTCAATTATCACGAGGACCCGGACCGCTTATGCGCTGTTGTTTGGGGTATCTCCACCAAAAGAGCCGGCGACATCGGCTTCGATCCTACGATCAAGATCGAAAATCTTAAACCCACTCTCACCACAAAGCAGCTACTCGGACACACTCGAAAGGCAGTTCGTTACCAGCTGCACGGGACCGTCTTCGAGTTCCCTCACATCTTTGGTCGTGGAACGATTTGTTGGCGTGCAAAGCGTATGGATGAGTCTGACAATTGGTATGTCATTAAGGATTCTTGGGTAAATAGAAGTATACCTGGTAGGGGAGCCGAAGGGTCTATCTTGCGTCACATTCAAGAGAAAGGTATCACTTTGGGAGTGGTGCAACTGGTTCTTCATGAAGAAATTCGATGTGGTAATCGGGCTGATACTGTTTTACAAAATCGAAAAATCACCTCACCTTCGCCTGAGCAAGCTAAGCTGGACCTCGTGCATACTCGTACGGTTATGAAAGCGTACGGCCGAACCATAAATAATTTTTCTTCTCAAAAAGAATTGGTCTTGGCCTTTTATGATGCAGTCAAAGGTATGTTTCCATGTTTATTTCTCATCACACTTCGGCTTATTGCTATCGACCATATAGCTCATCGCCAACTGCATCAAGTAGCTGGTGTCCTTCACCGTGATATTAGTCCCAATAATATACTTCTTAATCCTGGTGGTGCAGAGGGCAACCGTGGTATATTAATCGATTTTGATATAGCAGTTCGTATCGACGACAACTCTGAATTTGCCACGAAATTTGTTGGGGTAAGTCCCGTATTGTCTTGCTTTCTTATTCCTAACATTGCCACAGGGGACGTATAAGTTCATGTCTCGTAATGTGATAATGCGTGACGGGCCGCATACATACTTCGATGATCTTGAATCATTCTATTATGTCCTGCGTTGGATATTGGGCATGTACACGGCTCCGCGTACCATCCGTACTGTCCCACATGATTCCATTGCTTTCTGGGATAGATACCCAGCGTTCGCCTCTATTTCGAAAGGCGGGCAGTTGGCTGTAGAGGAGCTTTTACATATTGAGCCGTGGTTTGGGCAAAGCCTCCGAAACCTGGCTGATCGGCTCCGTAAATTCTTTGATGAGCGGCACACATCCAAGGGTCAAGAGTTGTCCAAATTGGATCCTGAAGGAGATTATACAGCTTATATCGGTGAAATTGAACAGTGTATTTCTGAAATGGAAACGGAGGAATTGTAGCTTTTCTGTATTAGTATATATTTATATATGTCCAGTATATACTTAATGTGCGTCTACAATGGATCTGCTATCTAGTCCATTATGATTATCCCTACCGATCTATGTAATGTATATTAGAAATGACATGAGCGTGGGTTGCAATACACGCCCACGATACCAATAATATACTCGGTTTATTGGACGTGTTAAATCTCTACCTAAATCTGAACTTCACAGCTACAGAGGAGACAGTATATGCACTGTCTTTGAATTGCTTATTCTCGTATAACATTTCTAATACGTTCAATCTGTTTTTTCATCGATCTATTCTACTGTCTGTCTTCGCCTCATCAAGAGAGGACCAATCTTATTTGACTTCTTCGATCCCAGGTGCATCCTGCCAGAATGCCCCGCTGCAGGACCAGGCTACGGAGCTTAATAGTCGAATTATGCATTGCTGATGCATATGAGTTATATGTAGATTCTATCTAGCTGAGGTCAATACTTATATATTAATGATGATCCTGAATATTTCTGGGACATCCTCCGCCTACGGCAGAGATGAACTTTTGCTCCATCCCAGCACACTTCAGTACCGCATCTAAGTCATTGCTTCAGGAAAGTTGACACAGGCCGGATAGCGCTATGTGGTCTATATAGCGGTTCTATCTATTTAGTGACTCAGTACTTTTTTTTTTTTTTTTTTTTTTGGTGGAGCTATGAGGACTGGGACAATAAACCAAGTTGCCCTCCCAGACCTAGCTAGGGAGCAAGGGATCTCAACCTTGCTAAGGGGAAAACATAGAAACATAAAACATAATAACCATACCGCGAGGAAATGCTCTTTACGCACGACAGTGTTTGGGCTGTCAGTGTGGGGCTCGAGCTGGTCTAAGACCAGGCACACTACCCACTAAAACCCCGCTAAGAATTTTTGAGAGATCCCAGATGTCAGCTGGACAGAGGATGTGTCTCCACGTGTTGTAAACGGTAGACCTTTTCGTGGCTCTTTTTCCATATCTATTGATGTCAGCAGACATTCTATCAAAGTGGAGACGTTTATTTAGTTTTGCAAGCCATCTATTCTTTAGTTCTCCTGGTTGTGGCAATTTTGAGAGGTCACCTTGGGTTCCTATTCTCCATTCATTACGGGTTTTCCAGATGAGGTGGGCGCTCTCAGACATGATGATGGTATACAGACAGCAGAGCCCACTATCTACTCTTCCTTCACCATCTGTGAACATGTTCAGACCACTGCCTATTATAAGGCCTAGGCTTGGATTCATCCATGGTTTCCCGGTGTGAGACCATAGATTTTCCGCCATTTTCCATATGGGGTGTTGCCCAGAGAAGTCACACTCTGTCAGAATGTGTTCCATGGATTCGATGGAGTTGCAGGGAGAGCATACCGCACGTTCCTCCATTTCAGGGATATGGAGCCAGTATGAGCCTACACGGTTGGCAGCATGTGCACATTTCCAGAGGAAGGTCCGTGGTCGCTTGGTCATTGTTTTATTTGTGAAGGAGTTCCAGATCTCTTTATCTGAGGGGGTGATTCCAGTTACTTCGGCTACTGAGCATCTGATTCTGTCTAGCATCAGGGTAGTGGCCCGTCGTTCACGTTGCTCAATTGTTTCAATGATGCCTCGGTACAGAGTTTTTTGTGTCATAGTACTCAGTTTAGCTCCCATGAGGGAGTATTCTATGGGAGATGAGAGATTTATTTCATCTGGTTGGTCCTTTTGAGCACCCTGGTTAGCTAGTGTGTCTGCCCCATCATTTCCAATATTATTGCTATGTCCTTTTACTTTTGTTAGTATTGTGGGTGCTTTCCTGCTTCGGGCTGCTGCAATGGTTGCTTGCAGGGGGATCTTATTCGCAACTCCGATCCAGCCTCTATCTTCATTCTTGTGTAAAAATTTAGTTAGGGAGTTGATAGTATACTGTGAATCAGTAATAACTTCAAGTACATCATTCTTGGAAGTATATTGGAGGGCAGTCAGTACTGCTATTATTTCCCCAGCATTATTGGTACTGAGGGAGGGGGGCATTTTGAGGGCTTTATTGCGAGGGTCATCTGGCCCATACCAAAGGCCACTGCCTGCTTTTGCATCACTGCTTCCATTGTTGGAACAGGATCCATCAGTGTAAACTATGACATTCCCCATTGGGTCCATTTCTATGGCTGGATTATTTGTGTTCCTTTGTGATCTTAGGACACAGTCAGGGTTTTGGGGTGGGAGTGGATTTGTATGTGTGATGAAAACACGGAAACCATCTCTCAAGTTGTCAACTAGCTGAGGGGCTGTGTCTAGGATTATTGAGCTCTCACCTATTTCTGGTTGCTCCAGCAGTTGCAATGGTTGGGTTGAGGGGGAGGGGTGCCAGTTGTTTCCAATGCCATTAAGGAAACGTGATGCTGCTGAGAAGCAGGTGTGTGGTGATGTAGTGACTCAGTACTTTGCTTAGTTGTCATAGCAAATTTAGCCATGGGCTTGCCGACATATCAGAATTACACAGCAACACTACCCTAGTGCTATATAGCTCAAAGAACAATCATAGAGCCTCCCTAGCGTTTGTAGCTGTCTCCATCAAAAAGTTCAACCCATCCATCCTGGCCTGAGGTCGGACGCCTATTTCCTCGTCGCCTATTGGGTATGCCATACTCCTTCCTTAGGGTCGGTCAGAACCGTTCTTGCTCTTGCATTCCGAAAGTCTTCACTACACATCTATTTTACAACAATAATGAACCATCCGAGTCCCAACCGTGCTCTCCCGCCGTTGGATGCATACCAGCTACTAGTACTGCAGGTTGACTCCTATGCTCTTCCAATAGCGTTAGAAACACAAGAAGGGTCCTGCGTACTCTGTAGAGTCAAGTGATGTGCTCTTTAATAGTTATCTAATTTCACGAAGTGCAGGCTGATCGTGCTACATCAGGCTTAATTAATTAGCTAATACTAAAATTGGGATACCGAGTTGATGTAACTCATTGTGTCATTACATTATTCATCACTAAATAAATTATATATGGCAAGTCGAAAATATCATTGAAATAATCTATTGTTTAGTTGTATCCGGTGTGCAGGCCAGCAGATAACCACCACGTCGAGACAACATGTTGCCTACCAACAAGCGGAAATATCCGTAAATTAAGGTCTCTCTTTGAAAAGATCGTACCTAATTCACAGTCATACCACTAGTATAGCTGGGGAGCCCTCACTAGCAGAGCTTTTCAATACGGGGGGGTTCGGCTCTTTAAACCTTTGGGCCCCCGTGGCTTTTCTCTTGTTATTAAGTCTCTTTTCGTTCGCAATTGGGACCGTTTCCGCTTTAACTCGGAGGGATTCCAATGCTTCCGTGAAGAATTTCAGAACTGTGTCAAAATGTTCAGAAGTTGCGAGTTGCCGTGCACCGGAAGTTGTACTTTGCTGTTTCCATTCCTGCATTCGTTCCCAAAGGAAGTTATGCAACTTCTCCATCAAAATATTCTGGTCGCGCCTGAATCGTTACTTTGTCCTTGGGCCACATCAATCGGAAATACTGCTCTTTGTGGGTCCTTGCTTGTAAAGGGATTGCAGTGCTCCATAAAGATATAAGGACAGGGATGGTTTCAGCTTCACTCGCAAGTGACACTTTGCCTTTATATGTCGACAATATGTAGCATAGGATGTAGTATATTGATTCTATGTCGTCCAAGGGACCTGTGCTGGGTTTTTCATTAAGTGCGTTCAAAGGAGTAAATATTAAAGTATCCTATTATTAATTTGATTAGTATCTTCAAACACGAAAGACATAAAGGACTTACAGGAGATGATACCGGGGGTTTTAATGTAGTCTGAGTGCCGAAGAAAGCAGCATGTGAAAAATCAAGCCATATTCCTTGTCGAGCGAGGGGTGCCCCTTTAACGCCTGGTTTAATCCCTTGAAGCATAATATTCCAAGGAGCAATTGCTCTATGAACGACATTATACTTAACATACAGTAATTTGAGAGCTGCGATGAGAAGGAATTACCCAGTTAGTATTAATGTCCACTTGTTACGATGTCATGAAAGACATACCAGTTACTATGTCTCGTAATGCCGATATCAACTCATATGCGGAGGCAAATTTGTCTAACAACATAAGTGGCAGGTCACCAGTGTCCTGCTTCCATATTGCTCGACGGTGAAGATAGTTTGCAGTCTTGTTATTCCCTATATTAAGCCGACTGACATGAACACTGTCGGTCTCCGTGCAATGTGTATCGTCTAATCTGTCCAGGGGAACATTACAATGTGTAAGTAGATAGAACTAGTAGTCAGACACGGCAGTGAGTGACAACGTCTTTAATGTATACCTGTAAGTAGATAGAACTAAATACAGGATTAGAATGCAATATAAACGAAAGTAATAAAGTGTCGGGCTCACCTAGTAGTCAGACACGGCAGTGAGTGACAACGTAGGGAGCCTCAACGGAAGAATAAAAAGCTTATAGGCGGCGGGGTGCGAATCTACGGAGTCCCGACGTGTACATGTAATCTACGTGTGTCCGTTTAATAGAGTGAGTCATAAACGAGTGGTAAAACGGAAGTAAAAGTAGGCGGTCCCAGACCGCTGCATATATGCTGCCCTGCAACCATAGTAGTCGTATTAAGCCTCATTCTAACACAATGGAGCGTCGGTACCTTGATGACGCCGTGAGATACAAACCCGAGAATATGGGGTAGCGCGCCTTCAATTCCTCGTCGATATATAAGGAATACCGAGTTCTTTTTTGTAGTGACAAGAAAACTGCCAAATTCAAAATTCAGCCCCAAATATTGATGTTAATAGAGATAAACATACTTTGTAAATTTGCAATGCCCGCTCAAAGCTATCTCTACTAGTTAGGGAAAACAGGATCAGGAAAGCCTGCGCGCCATCCATGCTCCTTTCACGCATAGAAGAATACTCCTCTTATCCTGGTCTATATGGCTCATAGTCAGCGAGGAGAAATGATGTAAAGTATGCATGACTTACGTATCGATAAGTTCTATGAAGCACAGCATCACGAAACCTGACAAAGTCTAGGTAGCGCTATGTAGTCTATATACATACATAGCATTTTTAGCGAATCTGCCATTGCCTACTAGCCCTCAGAGCACACGTAGCGACGACATTGCCGACATATCAATATTGCTGAGAATGGGTAGCTAGTGCTATCTAGCTTGCATAGCCTGCGTAGTGCTTGTATAAATTATTTCTGAATCTTATTGTATACTGGAGAACTAGTTATTTGTCAAGTAAGGGATCTATAAGACTATATACCACAATGTACTATACATTAAGCCTCTACTACACTAGCATTATCAAGGTTGGTCTCTATAGTAATGAAGCGGGAGACAAGGAGAACATTGTTCCTCCAATAGTATACCATAGATATAACCAATAAAATGTCCAAATGGCTTGGTGCTATCTTGATTGAAGTACTGGCGAAAGGAATAGTTAATTGAGTACCAAACGTGCAACGTGAAACAATGCACCTAAACAAATACCGGCACTCGAGATCGGAAAAGAATTCAATAGGACACATGCGCAAGCAGCTCAGAAACTTTATAGAGAGAACTGAGTACAGAGCTAGACCAGAGGTATATAGAGCAGCAGCGAAGAATCGAGTTCTGAGTCGAGTCGGATGGATACTGTGGTAATTCCGAAGGATCTTACACCAGTAGGGATATATTTATGAGAGACACCAGTTAGAATTCAACACAAGAACGAAGAGAAATATCAGATGGGGTCCTATAAAGCAGTGCTTGCAATGTCGAAGATGGTGGTTCGAGGCAGAAGGATGAAGACGGTGAGAACAGCACAAGAATTGTTCAAATCTCTCAAGTTCAGCGAGTCTACTACATAGTGTTCAAGCTAACACCGCAAATTTTAGACTGAAACGAACAAGGTAGAACTTTCAGATGATACTTGGACATTGACCGGGACCTATGTGAGTTTCTGTGTAGCATCTAGCCTGCTACTGCTCTTGACCCGACGTTGACTGAACTTGACTTATAAAACTAGTGTTTCTTAGCGACTCATATGCTATCTAGACTAGGAGACCAATTCGATGTGCTAAGTAGTGTTTTAGACGCCCGTGTCAGCTTTCCTGATGGCCAGACCCTCTTCTCGAGAATCGAGATTCTTTTGCATGGCCTCTCGAACTCCAATAGAATAATCAGTCTCGTCGATTTCTTCATAATGTATAGAAGGATCAATGGCCTTGATAAGAATCAGGGCACTTCCCGACTCCATGGTTCAGAGACAGAATAAGGGTAGTTGATGAGGGCTTATAAAAATAACTTTCAAGCCCTTTATAACGAGCCTCCTTCCCAACCTGAGCCTGTGGACTTGGGCGTGGGTTTTCCACGGTGTACACTTACTCGCCCGCACAACTTCCAGAAAATCCGGAGAACTACTTAAGGTTGACGGGACGCTATCCTATCCGACTATAAAGTGACTCGACCCCAATCCCTTTCCCACGATAAGTCTATTTCGTAAGTATCCCCTCGTCGTCCGCGTCGTCCCGGACCTCAAGGCTATCTGTCGAGACTTGATCATGTTTGGTATCTTATTATTGCCATACAATGTCTTCCCGTCCTCCCTCCCTTGTAAAAGAAAGGCCGGAGGATATGAAATTTTAGTAAGTTCGAATAAAATCGTACACGTCACGGCTGTCACATGTAACGCCCACACTTCGGCTACTCGTGCGTGTTGTGCCTTTGTTTGAAGTGATACTCGCGATCATGTGATGTTCGCAAGCTTCCACTCTCCACATCTCTGAGTCTAAGCAAGTTCCATGGGTCCGAGACGTATTCAACGTCTTCGCGACCAATTAGCAAGGCTCGATGCAACTGAGATATGCTTTATGGAAGCACGGACCGAAGTGAAGGAGGTATGGCAGGTGGATGAAGACCTCGTAGACAGACTTTTCCCTGTCAAAACGGCGATGAAGCAGGATATAGAAATGGCAAAAGAGAATAAATACAACTCTTCTAGGAGGCGTTGGGAGAGCGTGCCAGTCGTAGCAGAACGTCATGAGGAGCTCGACTTACCCTTGCACAGGTTGTTGAATCATCTACTTTCTCACAGTAATACAGTGAGTACGTTTTGGATATGATTGCATTATGCTTACTCATGTATTTAAGTCTTCAAAGGAGAATGTAGTAAGTAGTCAACGACGATACGTCCAGCGAACAAGGAACAAGTGGATTGAAGGAATTATTCCCTTTCCTCTTTCACCACCCCTATATCTAACTGGGGCTGGACCCGAATTTGCGCATTCGCCTTTCCTTTGGCCTGTGGCGCATTTATTTAACTGTATTTCACCTATTGAAATTTGCTTGGAATCTGACAATCAACCGGGCTTTGGCATAAATCTAGCTCCCCAATGTTGGGCCATATTCAAACACCAAACAAACCGTCGATTTATCTATGCTATGCTTTTCACCGAGAAAACGTGCACATTATACCTCTTTGATCGTGCCGGTCCAGTTTCAAGCCGTTCTTTTGATTACCATGAAAATCCGGACCGCCTATGTGCCGTTATCTGGGGTATCTCCACCAAAAGGGCGGGCGAGATCGGCTTCGATCCAGCTCTAAAACTTGAAGACTCTAAAACCATTCTCACTACAAAGCAAATGGTAGGACAACGCGGTCGTTCCGAAGTGCGTTATCACCTCAAGGAGGTCATCTTCCGGTTTCCTAGTTTCTTTGGTCGAGGAACGACTTGCTGGCGTGGTACGCGGACGGACGATTCCGATACTTCGTATGTCATCAAGGACTCTTGGATTAATAGAAGTACACCTGGTAGGGAAGGCGAAGGGCCTATTTTGCGTCACATTCAAGAAAAGGGTATCAATCTGGGAGTGGTGCAGTTGGTGCATTACGAAGAAATGCGTTACGGTAACCGAGCCGATACTGTTTTGCAAAATCGAAAAATCAGATCACCTTCGCTGGAGCAAGCCAGGCTGGACTTGGTGCATACGCGTACAGTTATGAAATCGTATGGTGAAACCATAAATAAATTTTCTTCTCCAAAAGAATTTATCTTGGCATTCTATGATGCCGTGAAAGGTATATCATCATGATTTCTCTTGGCTTATAATTGGGTCATTTGGTTTTCGTTGATTAGCGCATCGCCAATTGCATCAAGTGGCCGGTATACTTCACCGTGATATCAGCCTAAATAACATTCTTCTTAATCCGGGAGGTGAACAAGGTAATCGTGGTATACTGATAGATTTTGATTTAGCGACCTGCATCAATGACGATTCTGAATTTGCCACGACATATGTTGGAGTAAGTGTTATACTCTCTTCCTGGCTAATGTTCTAATGTCATAGCAGGGCACGTATAGATTCATGTCTCGTAATGTGCTTCATCGCGGTGCACCCCATACATATCTCGATGATCTCGAATCATTCTACTACGTCCTGCGTTGGATACTGGGCATGTGTCCTTCTCCGGGCATGACGTATTCTGTTCTACCTGAGGCCTTTACTGTTTGGGATGAGCCAGCCAAAGCGGTGTATGTGTATAAAGGAGGCCAATTTGTTGTTGGGAACGATGCCTTGCCTATTGAAGCCTGGTTTGGACAAAGTCTTTCCGATTTGGCCGATCGCCTGCGTCTCTTCTTTCGCAAGCGTGATATGCTGGGTCAAGATTCATCTAATTTGGACCCTGAAGGAGACTATACCGCTTACATCTGTAAGCCTGCCGGCTTATGACACGACCTTTAGTCATACTTTTATTACATAACGGACGGAACCATTACAGTAGTTTTTCATCGTTTACTTATACCTACTTGTACATCGTCGTACCTTCTCGTTCAACAGAGATACGTTGGTCCTGTCATCTGTGGATCGACCCTAGCGAGGCTGCATCATCGGCAGCCTTTCAACATCGCTGAAATCGAAAGGTGTATTTCTGAAATGGAAACCGAGAAATAATTATGATTTGTACAAGCAGTCACCTTGAAAATATAGAGTCCGAACAACAAGCAGATATTCCACTAAACTTCAAACCTATTAGAACCCTCAGCCTTTCTCTTCCTATCAATCTCCTTATTTAAAATAATATCTTCATCTCCGAGTTGCGTTAATGCTTCCGTGAACAAGCCAATGACAGTTTCGAAGTGTGTCTCTGTACTTTCACTGGAGTGGCGAATTTCTCTCTAGTAGTCGATCATAAATGAAATCATGCAGGTTATTCAGAAGATTATTTAAAGCCTGAGGATCTGCTTTGGATCCATTGGAGTAGTATTCTGGACATGCTTCAATCTTCCCATATTGTATCATTTGGTTCCTGGAATCACTGTAGCGTGTCATAAAATGTTGTCCCTTAGCGAAACTCGCATTTGTAGGTACTGTTGTGTCCCATAAAGCTATAGTTGGATGGATGGTCGCAACCTCGTCCAATAGTGATACCTTGCCCTTATATGTTGCTAAAGTATAGCCAAGGATGTAATAGATGGATTCTATATCGTCGAAGGGGCCTATGGACGAGGAAGCCTTGACTGAGTGTAAAGGAACAAACATTAAAATTCCCCTATGTGTGTTTTTGATAAATATCGTCAATCATACATAATCAATGTGTAAAGTACTTACGGAATCCAAGACAGTAGCTTGTGCTTTGATTATTCCATCAGACTCATGAACGAGGGCGGCACTGCGAAAAGTCGAGCAAAAGTCCTTGTCGGGCAAGCGGATTTGTTTTTGCTGTCATCTCTGTCGCCGCTTTCTCTTTCTCTTTCCCCGTCACTTTCGCTTCCGTCGTTGATTTTACTATCCCAGTTCTCGGTCTATAACCTTGAAGTACAATATTCCAAGGAGCAACCGCTCTATGAACAATATTATAATCGAGCCAAAGCACTTTTAGAGCTGTAAAGGAAATGCATTATTTCACTTGCTGCTAGTAGCCCTGACATAAAAGACGTACCAACTACAACGTCCTTCAACGCAGATATCAGCTCATATGCAGAGGTGAATTTGTCTAATAGCTCAAGGGGCAGTCCGTTCTCTTGCTTCCAGACTGTTCGTCGATGAAGATAGTTTGGAACTTTATCAATCCCTACGCCAAGGCGATTTCCATGAACGTTATCAACGGCCTCCGGGTAACATTTCTCTGACAGTTCGTCCAAGGAAACATTGTGAGGGAGCGCGGGCACCATGACGATACCATGTGCTACGAAGCTGAAAATCTGAGGTACATCATGAGCCCGTCGTAGTTTAGCCAGGAGACCTTCATTGTAGTTGTCCGGATCCTTGTCCCAAGTGTCTTGGATGACATATCTACTACCTCCGCGTATGGCATGATAACAGGTTGAGCCTCTACTTCGTATGTTATAGGTATGCAATAATATGGAGTCGATATAATAATCATTTCCTTGGAAAGTTAGACACATACTAGCCTTTTTGGGAACACTGTTAGTTTTCCCTAGGATTCGGTCTTGAGGCACTTCGATATCCATTATTCCCATTGTAGATGAATCGGTGGTAAGTTTAAATTTCGAAGTTATGTACCGTATCGAGGGATCAAATCCAAGGAATGTATGTCGGCCTTTCACAAGCTGAAGTAGAATTTCTATGAGACGCTCTGCATCACGATGATAATCCAAGCGGTCTGAATAGATCAGACCGCCCCTGTCCCATAGCAAAAGCTCAATGGAAGATTCCGTCACCAACAGGGTAGGAACAAAGCGCCTATGGGGCTGAGCCATAAAGACCTCTCTAGCATAGCTTGCGACCTGAGAGATTGCTTTAGTACCAGGACGATTGAATTTCACCGATGTCAAATCATCAGGCCCAGGGTCGTTTTCGTCCTTCGGCATACCAGACAGTGTGGCGGGTAGATCTCTCTGGCCTTTCCTTTGCCTTTGTCTCTGGCTATCGCTCCAGATTTGCTTAGTCCAACACCATCTTCGACTCCTCTGGCTGTGGTGCTCCTGGCTCCGCCTGTGCTGGATCTTTCTGTCGGGCTATCCTGACTCGATCCGGATTGAAGTGCCAGGTTCTCTGATATCGTCGCTTTCAATTTTCTTCTATACTCGCGAGGATCATCATCGGTTCCAGTTGCCAATTCCTGATCTTTCGCTGCCCCAGAGTTGCTCTTCGAGTCCTGAATTGCTTTGTCATCTTTCTTCCGTCGCTTTCTGAGAATGCTCCTCGTATGTTCCTTTGCCAATTGGTCATCGGCAGGCAGTGTGGTTGTTAGATTTGCGGCTCTCCCAGCGTCTGTCTTCCCTTCTATCAAAAAGGAGCACCATTTCCAATTTAAAGACGGAATTGGATCCTTCAAATCGGAGGGTGGTACTTCAGGGCAAGGAGGGAATGTGCCATCATCATTTGACCATACAAAAATATCGGGGCGTAGAGTATTACCATCGTACGTTGGGATTGAAACAGTTTGCGTTTCAATAGCAACCATCCGCTTCTCAAGGCCCTCCGCTATGATCAAGCGTCTGAGGATATCGTGAATGGCCGTTACTATCCGATACTCCCTGTTTCTGTCATCCTTTTCTTGGGCTTTGCTCTTTGGTGTTATGGACGCAGGAACAAAGAGCCAACCATTGGCGAGCAATGGGCGCCTTGCTCCAAATCTCGGGGAAAGGCCGTATCGCGAATCTGGACCATAATACCAGTAGTGCTTCATCATTTTTAGAATAATATAACTCTTCCTTGATGGCTCCTTCGAACCACTTGCCGCAGCTTTCACAGGGGCTTTCTTCCTTTTCCCCTTGGGAGGTTCCATCGGCGGCCCGGAAGGAATACTGGTAGGAAAGAATGCATTCCATAGTTCAGGTTCCGGTTGACCATACTGCCCGTCAAATTCTCGTAGCATTGTGATTTTCTTCTGATCTGCCTTTTCATTTCCAACTCGGACTGCATTACCGGATACAGGCATGATTAGAAAGTTCTGCGGCATTAGACCTGCTGTGGCGTCCGTAATTCTGGATGGCGTATTGTGTACCGCAGTCCTGGAATCCTGTAGTGAGGTAGCCACAGGCAATTTTGATGTTGACGTCGGTCCTAAACCGGAGTGTTCCGCTGAGGATACACTAGTTGATTCTTCTCTATTAAAGACATTATCGTTATTATATAGTGGACTATATTGCGGCTTTAGAACATGAGATTAAGATTATATTAAAGAAACTTACTAAGAAGAGGGGCCGGGACGCCGATTCATATTTGGCATTGTACCCAGACGTAATGTGAACTTGAAGCTGAACCGGATTCCACTTAGTACGTAGCAAGGCAATAGTGGAAAGGTTGACAGGGGAGTTGTACTGTATATGAGATAAAGAAGAGGAGTGATTAGAGATTTGATAAATGAACCCCTGAGTTTCCTTCATTATGTTTAGCGAACAGTAGTACAAGGTTCTTGATTGAACCGATATAGAATAAAGGGCTTCTTGATTTCAGTAAACCAATTGTATTTTACTAATCTGATGGATGGTGTACAACGCTTCCGAAATAAGATTTGTTGTGATTGACAGCTGAGACGAGAGGGTATATCCACAAAGAAACACTGAGACCTCGACTCCCAAGTTTTGAGCGTAAAACATGTAGGAGGTTTCGATAGAAAGGGTCATTCGTCAGTTCTATGAGTTCTCTGTGTAGATATTATGAGCAATAAGTATATGCTTACTGTATGCTAGTTAAACTTATGAAGAGATCCGAGTGCTCGACGATGCCACGAGGATAGCAGTAACCAGGGTGTTAAGCCCTGAACTTCTTTCAGGAAAGAATTATGATTCCAGGGCATCTCCCAAGTCTGGGATGCCTCTTGTTTGCTTGCGTGCTTGTTTTTTTGCTTGCTTGCTTGTTCTATGCTGCTCCAGCTGCATTGATCCTCGGCGCTATACAAAGGAAAACGTTTCAAAGAGGGGAGAAGGTATCTTAAGGCAACGACCTTCTGGATAAACTCTATGATATCGCCAACGAACGGCACAATACCCCAGAATCTGAGAAATAGTGGAGATTCGTCATCAAATAATACAAAAAGAAATGCTAGGGGATGTTGCGTACGGAAATGAAGAGAAGTCTCAGTACTTCCGGAAAGGATACAAATTACAAGGGGAACCCCAATAATAATAATTGTAAGGCAAAATGCATTCCATTTTAGCATTACAATTACGAAACGAAATACCTTCTATTGTGCATCCCGTAGGAAGCGACAAAGACATTTCGAGAGCCCTTGTTTTCTCCTATCTCGCTCCACAGCATGGCAAGCTTGGACGCATCGTATCGATGTATATCCGCTATGATCGCAATTACCGTCTATACTTATCAAGCCATTTTCCCTGAACGCCAGGTGATGTGAACCAATATGGGCTGGTTGAGTGTGGGATTCTCCGCCCATTGACAGGGTGAGACAATGCACTACAGAGTCTCCCTTCAATTCCTTCAGTATCCCGGGCCCTTTGTTTCCGGATAAACGGCAGGAAAGCTCCATAGGGCCACCTTCTTTTCTGCAGGTCAGGTTTCATTGAAGAGAACATAAGACGCAAAAGGGTCATAAATAATGTTTATTCCGATTCGACCTTCTTCTCGAGACTCGACGGAAGCAGACATAGTGCTAAGTATCCAGCGATTTTGGACACTTTCATTTCCCTTTAATCAGTTTAAGTTTTCACGAAATAACTGCTCTGAAGAGTCTGAACTTACCGCTGTCCGTCATGGAGGATACGCAAAGGAAGGGTCCCAGTCCGAATGCCGCGAAGTTGCTGCCTACTTTACGTTGCTTGAGCGCAGAAAACATAAGTGTCTTATGGAGCGAAAATTGATAGAGAATATCATATGAAATTAACCAGTCAAGGCTTGACAGTACTTTTGTGTGACGATCCCAAGCAAGTCAGTGAGTCGAATTTCCTAGACTGTAAGAATGAGGCACGCGTGGCCAACAGCAGAATCAGAGCGGAGGCGAGATCAAGGCCCTAGGTGTGGAGGAGAGAAAAGGAATTATTTGGTTGGCGTATAATGGTTATGGACTTATGGAAGGACATGCAGCATTGCCGGCACAATGGACGCGATGTCTCTGGTTGGCTTACTTAACAGAGCGTTGTATGACTAAGCCCGCACAGGCACAAAGTTCAGCCGCCGCGGCGCTTGGAGGCGTTTGGTCGCCGCATGCAACAGTGGCTCCGTCGCATCATCGAACATCGAACACTTGGAGATGGAGTTAACCGACATTGGTCCCAACACGGAACGCCGGTTTACTGCCTAATACCCATGGCGCAAGGCCATGGGCGTCGCTCAAGCCCAGACCAAAGACTTATCTGCATCTCATTTTCAACTTCCACTCGACCTCTATTCGCAACCAAACATCACCCCTATGCATTGCCTTCATCATTTCTCGCTAAATCCAAGCTACTTAAAATTAATCCCCTTCCCTTTGGTATGTGTATATTTCATTCTTTATCCGATAATGCAGTAAGTAAGACAAGCTGTTCCATAAAACCACTGAGTTTAAAATCATTATTCGTTTAACCACCTAATGCACGCCTGTGCAGCCTCAGATCTCTCCGGCTCATGCCACGGAATTAGTGGGAAGACATGGATTGCATCCGGATATTCGACATAACGGAGAGTTGAAAGGCCATTTTCTTCCTCGATCCTATGGCGTAAAGTGCGCATGGCATCAAGAGCCACTTCAGCACCACCTACTAGCATGTATGTCTGGGGAAATGATGAAAGGTATTGCTTCGCGTTCTCCAGATCTTTAGACCCGGGAGAAAACCAGCCACTTCGCAACATTTCCGGCGGAAGTGCCCCGAGAAGGGCTCTCGCTGAATAACCCGACTTCAAAAAATGATAAACAAAGTCGGAATCCTTATTTTGCTCCAGAGAAGATCCGGGTCCATCATGTGTTCCAGCCCAATCCGCTGAGGGAGATACCAGTATTAATCGACCTGGTCTGTGTAGATCTCGTATGGCCGCATCGTTCAGGTAGCTCACCAAGTTGATTGCTAGGTGGCCGCCTGCAGAATCGCCCTCTATGATAATGTTTTCTGACTTGAATCCGATGGTATCCACCAAATATTTATATCCGGCAAGTGCGTCGAGGAGGGCAGCCGGGAATGGATTATTGGTGACAAAGGGTGTACCTGAAGACAGCCGGTAATCCACTGCAAAAGCTCTTTTCATAGTTCCAGACTGCTGAAGCAACTCGGTGATAAAGGGACTGCTGGTTGATGCAGTGCCCAGCTGGCAGAAATAATTGGTTAGTTTCTTGAGTCAGTCGGTCACTGAATGTACTAACAACATAACCTCCGGCTAGTATTGCTCGTCAATATTAATCTTTTAAATTGAAAATCTTTCAACCTGACATACCATGCAAAAAATAAATGACTTTCTCGTTTTCTTCTGCGTGAAGATCATACCTCGTATCTTCTTCTGCTCTTCCTAGTATGTGCCAATACCCTGGCACTCTTTCTGGCTTAACCTGATTGATCAAGGATGCTTCAGCGATTTCTCCTTTTACAAGAATTTCGGGAACCGGGTCGACCCAGACAAAGCCAAACTTGGACGGTTCCTTTGCATGTGAGTCTACATCCACGAAGGTTGTGTCCGGTGTCGTCATGAAACGCATGCCATTATATGAGTTGATTCTCTTTGTGAAGAGAGAGCGTGTTATATCCCAGGATTTTCGTGGTCGCCACGAAGGCACCAGAGATGTTATGCGCCAATATGGCTCTCGGATAAGGAAAGTGGTTATTTTCCAGTAATAGATATAGAGCGTACGCCAAGGGTTGTCTCTCCAAGAGAAGTCCATTCGTGCTAATACGGCGAATGATGAGCCACATTGAAAGCCACACAGTCGATTTTATATGCCCCAAGTGATTGCGTGTACGCTGAAGGCTTGCGTGTACAGCGTCTGCTGTCAATGGTAAATGATGTTAGCTGCTGTCCTTTTGAATATATATATTATCAACGACTCCAGAAAGGGATCCTGCAAGTACTCTTAGGTATGTATGTTTAACTTGCCTGTTAACTTATGAGTTATGAACCTAGGGTTAGTAGATTTGTAAGAGGAGATAGAACTAAATATGATATAAAAGGGACCCGGAGTAGGACTGGTCTTAATTTAGGGTCTGCTATATGCATCTGTCAACAAGTGGCCCTCCCGATCCTCCAGCCAATCAAATCTGTGATTTGAAGTCTACTATATGAAATAGGCAAATTAGGTTCAGAAGATTGTCCGTTTACCCTTGATGTCGGCTTGAAGGAATGCAGCAAGACAGTGAGTTCTTTCTCTTTTTCAGCTGCTAGTATCATTTAATTTGGAGTTCTCAAGACAGGTCGTTTAGACTTAAAACTGTTCCAATTCGCTCGGTTACAGTAAAGCAAAATCACAAAATTCCCATGCATGGGCTGCTATAGAACAGCCAGATGGGAAGCCAGATGCGTAAACGTCGCACAATGTACTGCGTCGTCCGGATGGAGTTATGCGCCAATGCGAGTACTACTTAGATTCCACCCGACAGGTACGGACTATAGTATGTTTGAATGATCAATTTGACTATACGGAGATAGTAGGATATAGTCGGTACATCAGCTGAGCCACGCTCCAGCATTGATATCTCTACGATTTCCCCATTTGCACCCAGATGAAGGAGGCTGTTCTCGGACTCGAGCCTGAACTTCCAAATTTATGAGGTCTTCTTCACCGAAAGAAAAGTAAGTAGCAATGTTGAGTTTGTTATTGGATCCTTAAAGTCCGACTAAAGTTCTCATTTGCTTTTGTAAAAGACTTTGTTGTGGAATTAAACGTAAAGGTTTATGGAACTTCAGTAAGAACTTTCCAGTTATGATCTTATCATCCTATTGACCAAAAAATTACTGGAGTAAATCATTAAGTACTTAAATCAACTGAATCGAATCTATCATCTTAATCTAATCTCCACTTCCGAGCCGAAATCTTCCCGTGACTCCTTAACCTTCTCCTTGGGTAGTCTCAACCACCTATATGCGCCTCCCAAGCCCGTTATCCAGCGGAGACAGCGAGGAGCGTTTTGCTGCCTTGCGGACGCCGGCGCCACAAAAAGGGTCACAGGAGGAAAGATCGTCCAAAAAAGGACGCTTTGTCAGCTCGAGCCAGGGGTTTGCAAGTGCCAAGCGGCTTGGAGCGACTTGCGGGAAAGGAGGGACAGAGTGGATCACCAACTGTCCGGGTTTTCTTGGCTGTCCCCACTAAGTCGCTGCCGTGCGCGCTAGCTCGCGGGGACAACGATCGGGACAGAATTGAGAAGGACTAATCTGACAGGCAGAAATTGCTCACACCGCCTATTGGGGAGGATCTCATCGAAATCTGTCAGTAATTATAACATTCAAGGCCACTGAACGGTAAGCAACTTCCTTTCTGTCGACCAACCCTGTATATGACCTTCTCTAATTTTAAGTTTACGTCATTTAGGTAATCTTTCCTTGCTCTCCGTAGAATTGTCTTCAGGGCTGGACGAGCTAGTATCAGATTATGTACATGGTTAGTAATACGGAAGGCGGCAGGTATAGTCAATTACTCATCTGGACAGTGTCAGGGAAGCAATACCTCATCTTAAACTATGCTGAAGTTCAAGATATAACCTGAAGCTGAGTCGAGGGTGATCTTTATCAAGCGGGGGGGAATTCGCTTCCGTTCGTGAACCGGTGTCGCCTGAGTATATACGTTCCTGGGCCAAGATCTCTGATTCTCTCAGCTACTTATTTTCTTGTACGTCTACTTATCATTTCGAACGTCTCCATGACAGCCTAGGCCTATCCATATCATCGGAATTCTTACGGAGTAGATCATTTCCTTATAAATCAACACATTCAAGTTCAGTATCGCAAACACCTTCACTATGACAATGTTAATTCCTCTTACGGTGAATTGGCTCCTGGGGTCATTGTTATGCGTCCTAGGCCTGCATTTTCTCATTAGGAGACGGATGCCACAAGGAAAGTAATTTCAACAAATTTCCTAGCGATTATTCACTTCCTTTGCAGGGGTTCGACTGCCTCCAGGACCTCCTGGGAAATGGTTGGTGGGGAATATGGCGGATATGCCGAAGGAGCATGAATGGGAAACCTATACTAAATGGGCTAAAGAATACGGTTAGTTCTATCTCAAAGATTAGGTCAATATTAGCTCGAATGTAATAATGTATTTCAGGCGAAATTGTTTATATTAAGGTGCTCCAAAAGCCCATAGTCTTCGTGAATTCCATGAGCGTGGCCAAAGATCTGTTTGAAAGACGATCGAGGATTTATTCAGATCGTTTCGATGCTCCAATGATCGTGGACCTGTATGTGATCTCCTAGAAGTCCTTATTGTTTATTGATCACCTTGTTTTCCAGAATGGGCTTTCATTGGAATTTCGTGGTTATGCGTTATGGGGATAAGTGGAGGCGACATCGGAGAACCTTTCATCAATATTTCAATCAACACGCAATCAAAGCATTCCAGCCGGTTCAAACTCAATGCTCTAGGTAGTTTTCCTTCACACTTTTCAGAGTTATTCATAAAGAACTATACAGGGAATTACTTCGCCGGCTTCGAGAAGAGCCAGAAGAGTTCCTCGATCACTGTCGCAACTTGGTCGGTGCACTTGCTATGAAGGTATGCCATATCTGCGAACTTGTCACAGAGTTATTTACAAGATTAATTCGCAAAGATATTATATGGTATCAAAGTACAACCCAAAAATGATCCATACATTAAACTAGCAGAGGATGCGTTTGATGCAGGCTCACAAGCAGCTAACCCTGGGACATTTCTTGTAGACACATTTCCAATTCGTACGCACGCATGTCACAGCAATGACATGATGTATTCTCACCTTTTTTAATTTCCAGTCAAATATGTTCCGGAATGGATGCCGGGTGCAGGCTTCAAGAAAAAGGCTCGCATATGGAGGACCGAGATCATCACAAAGGTGCCCATAATACCATTTATTGCCTGCAAGGAGGAATGGGTATGCCATATTATTATTAAGTAACTCGGACTTCGTAGTGTTTAATAATTTCTTCTTATATAGAACGCTGGGAAAGCTTCGCCTTCGTTTACAGCCAGCTCCCTCGAACGCATAACTCACAACTCAGAGCTAAAGTTTGAAGAAGAAGAGATCATTATTAGGAATACAGCTGCAACAGCCTACGGCGCTGCTGCCGATACGGTAACACTACCTCTGCTAATACTGTTTCATAACTGACCATACTCGATAGACCACAGTTGCTCTGCAATGGTTCTTTCTAGAAATGGCGTTATATCCAGAAGTTCAAATCAAGGCTCAATCCGAGTTGGATCGTATACTGGGGGACCGTCTGCCAACTTATGAGGATCAGGAATATTTGCCATACATCAATGCTTTATGCAAAGAAATTCAAAGGTATTAGTACTCCATTCAAATGCTATTTCTATCCATTCTAACAGTCTGGATCTGACAGATACCATACCGTGTTCCCGTTAGGAATTGCTCACGGACTAATGGAGGACGATATATACAACGGGTATTTCATTCCAAAAGGCAGCATTGTAATTGGAAATTCATGGTAATATTTTCTTTTTCTTGGCATACTATTACTAACAAGAAAGCTATACAAGGGCAATGCTTCATGATCCAGATATCTATGGCCCGAATGTCAATAAATTCGACCCTGATCGATTTTTGCGTCCTGGTGTTCCAGATCCCATAGCAGCGTTTGGTCATGGAAGACGGTAAATGAGACTACGCCAATTGATGGAATAATTTGATTTATACTGATAATTTACAGAATCTGCCCCGGTCGACATCTAGCCGAAAACACCATCTTTCTCGCCGTAGCCTCCGTTCTTAAAGTATTCAATATTTCTCCTCCTAAAGGAGATGATGGCAGAGAGATACCAATCGATGTAAAATTCACTTCCGGTGCTATTTCGTGAGTCAGTTGTTATGTAATAACATGGTATAATCCTCAAAGATGCAACAGCCGACCTCTTCCGTACCGATGCTCCATCACAGCGCGTTCGCAAGAAACAGATAATCTTGTCAACTTCGCATTGGAGTGATTCTATAACATGACGTCCTTATAATTCTAAAAGAATTCATGTAAACTATGTATGGTCCAGTCCAGAATTGAGCTTTATATTTGTATTCGTTGTGGTCCCTTGCATCTAGTTCAAGTTGTATCGTTGAATGGACGAAAATATTGACATTTTCAATTATCAATTTAACCAAAAGAAGGTACACGAAGAATGTCAAGATACAGTACTAGAATGGTTGATCACTAAGAAAATACAAGTTCAGTCATAACGAGAAGCCGTGCGCCGTGGAGGAGAACGCGATCGGCTTCGAGAACGGGACCTTGATCTTCTAGATCCACGTCCTCTATCAGAATCTCGCTCCCGTTCAGGAATTGGAGGCCTGACACGAGGGGGTGAATCACGTCTTCCACCACGTGGAGGAGGATCCCTTCGCCACCCACGGTCCTCGTCTCTGGTTGCAGCATCAGCTCTACCAGACGGTGCAGAGACACCAGGTCTTGCACGCCAATGTCCACCTCCGCGACCGAGTCCACCTGGAGGACCTTGAACAGCAGGAGCAGTGCCCCATCCGCTGTCTCCTCTTCCTGCACCTCTACCCCATTTACCATTCACATCTGTTGCACCTGGAACGGCACTGCCTTTGATTGAAATTCCAGCGGGAGCAGCACCGCCTAAAGTAACATTTTTGGGAAGATTAACAGAGACGCAGAGATAGTCGCCTGGGACAAAGCGCAGCTCTTCAAGTGTCCTGTTGTGCTGGCGGTTCTCGCTGCTGTCCGTAAGCAACAAGGTTTCTTCGAGCAGTTCACGCGCGGTAATTTGACCTAGATCCTTTTGAGAAAAGTGGCCTTTGTTGAGGGAGTCGGCAAAGAGAGCGCGGAATGAGAAACGGGCCAGTGGGTGGCGGAACTCGGCCATGCCAGACGCGATTCGTAGTGTTGTCACCAGCTCAGGAAGAGTTGCATCACGCCTACATATCAATCAGTATAGCGTCTGGAAAGAAAATAAGTGTCTGTACCATGTGAAAAGTTGGTGTTCGTCCGTGGTTGGAAGGGTCCCGTCTTCAAACAGATTCAGGCGGTGGAAGCCATTGATTTTAACGAATGCTCTGATCAGAAAGGGAGCAGTCTATACATAAGACATTAAAAAGAGTAATTCACTTCATAGAAAGAGAAACGTACCTTCTCTCGGTCTATGATGGTATGTACTGAGGAGACGTTAGCCATGGTCTTGAAGGCGTCGGAGTTCGAAATGTTCTACACGGCTCCGAAGTCCGAAACAAAGGTTGCAATCAAATTTATTATTTGCAGAATACTTATTGGGCATTCAAATATTCATGATTTGTTCATTTAAACTAGTCATATAATTGCATCAGGCATAATCGAGGAGGTATATATATAGTTTGAAGACATGTGGCTATTTAACAACCTAACATGTGTATCTGGATTGTGTGATATATATCATAATAAAATACTGCCGCATAGCATCAGAGCATCCTTCACGTCAGATTATATCACAGTCGCGATGCGGAGAACTGTTGCAATGTTGTAATATATGGGTGCCTTCTCGACAACGGATGCATGGACAATGACACATTCGCTCATGGCGATCCTTCTCATCTTCTTCATCTACTTCTTCATCTGACTCCGTAACGATTTCCATGTGGTTCTATAAATTAAATGTCAACAGATGAAATAATAAGCAGCATCAAGATCACATACCTTTAAAGATCCATCAGACCCTAGAATCTCAATCCCCAAGTCTTTCAAGCCTTTAACATAGCGATTTGCTACTTGGGTGAAGCCTTTAAAATATAATTTAAGATCCATATCCATTTGATCCTCTTTTTGTTTTGCAATCTCGAAGACTTGTTTTCCTAATGAGCTTTTCGGCTTCGGATTTATCTTCGAATACGAAAATGAGATATCTGTCAAAGTTCCTAGGAATTCCATATCGGCGAGGTCGTCAAACAATAACATAGGATCATAATGATCCTCCACGGCGAGACGACATAGGTCTTTGTCCTTGAAGAACTCAAGAATATTCACGTCGTACCACGCGGTACGCGCGTCTTTTCTGCGACATTTAAACCGTAGAGCAAGATCATGTAATGCGTTTGCTGTATCGGCAATTTCTTGGATGAGCCTCTTAAATCCCGTCGCCATACTAGTAGGGTTCGTGGTGACCAAAAATTGAACAGTAGGATCCCAACTGTGCGCTTGACATACACCTTGGTTTTGTGCATCCAACATTCCTGTTCGGCAGCAGTTTTCATTCAACGTCAACGTTCTCGGACCTAGGCGTCCCTGGACGTAAAACAGTATGGTAGAAGAATATCCGACAGTAAGCTCGGTAATGGCAGAAAAGTCAATGTGTTTCTTGATTAGCTGGTATGAGTCCTGCGTTTCCATGTCGAGATGGCACCAAAGTTTCTTGAGACGAGGCAGTTCAAGCTTCCTTAATACAAAAGCTGCGCCCGACCGAATACTTAGGATATGGAGATGTTCCAGAGTTGCGGGACAGAGTTTGGAAAATGCGGCCACCCTAGATTCATTGGGAATATGCCACTCGATGGATAAAATCCGAAGTCTTTGACAGGTTTGAAGAGGCAGTTCGAAGCTGTAATTCCGTCCGACAGCGAAGGAGGACATTGTGATTCTGAGTATTTGAGCGGAAGAGAGCAGCTCGTCCGTAAAAGATTCCCAAGGGCGGGCATTCAACAAGCCTTGTAAGAAAGAGTGGAGATCCAGCCTTCCGCCTGGCCAGAGATAGAGCTCTATCTCAAATGGACCAAGGCGGCTGAATCGCAAATGGCGTAATTCTGGCAATTCTGGCCCAGATTCTAAATAATTTGCAAGTTCTTCCCAGTCGGGGCTGTGGGGATATTGTCTTGGAATCGTTATGCTCTGGATCCGCCGGGACTCTGACTTTAAGATCTCAACGAGTCGATTAGCAGTGTCAAGTTGGATAAACGACCGACGTTGAGAAGTAGAAACGATCCGGAGTTGTGCCTCCTTCGAGAATTTAAAGAATGTATCGATGAGCGGTTTCTTCCACGACGTGTCGACTAATGCCCAAAATGTCGCGTTGCTCTGGATCAGAGTCCTCCATCGTCGACAAACCCAGGAAAGTTCCATGTGTCTAATAGATGGCGCTTGATATAACTTCAGTCCAGGTTGGCAATAATCCGTAACGAATAAGAAGATCATCGACAGTAACTCGTCTGGAAGCTGGTTTATCCACACCAATTGATTGCGGCGCGTCCTGACGGCGGAGAGGCTTTTCGCCAGAGTCGCGTTGATTTTGATCGTCAATGCATCCAGAAGTGCCTTTTCTTCGTTCGAATCTCCAGCAGATTTCCTGTGAAGGTATATGAGATCATTAAATTACACTTCTGATGAAAGCATCACGAACCAACTTGTGTCCACCATCGCGCTCAGACCGTTAACCAGGCCATCCAGATGTTCGAAGACGGCAGAATATGTTTGAGAGTGGTGGGCCATGATTATCTGTGCTCGACGCAGAACATAGACTTGAGATGTCTGGTAATGGACGTCGAGAATGAGCTTCTTGTGACATAAAAGACAATGAGTAGGGGTTGCCGACATAGCGGCGGGACCGAAGCTCATTTTCATGCTATAAACAGATTATTGTAAATATGGATAGACAGAACGAATAGACAGAACGATTCTTTTAATATACAAAGTAGTCAGTGTTTATAAAACAATAATAGGCTTCAAGACAGTCATAGCTATCAGATAGTACTAGCTAGCTATATGTAATCGCTGTCAGAGGATTTGCTATCACTTTGCATTTCCCCTGCATCGTCATGATCCCCATCCCTCTCTAGCAATACAATCTGCTGGAGATTCAAAGACAAAGCCTTACTATAACTATCCTCCCTTTTCTTCTTTGGGCTCTGGGGTGTCTTTGGAAGCTTACCCTCTTCCTCGCCCTCTCTCCAATCATACCAGCTAACAGTATATGTTACTAGAACCCTGTCGCCCTCACAGAGCTCGCCTGGAATTACAGGGAGTGTGTCTATCTTTCCAAGTGCGAAGAGTCCTTTCCTAGCATCATGAACATCCACTAACAAAAGTATTAGCTGAATATTCCAAAGGGTTAATACAGGTACATACCAGGATGGCATCGGCGAACAGGGAAATCGTTGGTATCCTCTGATCCCTCTATGAAAGGAGATATATAGTTAGCATCTGTATAACTAAGCCGAAAAATAATATTACACACTTTTCCGAGTACTGAAATTAATTCCTGATTTGTACGAAGGTGTTAAGCCCCGTGCTTAAGTGTCACAACACGTGACTTCGTTCAACCTCTACGAAGCTTCGGAGAAGGTCACATACCTTCGGAGAGCTTCGTT
>KN837076.1:1962264-1985654 GCA_000827215.1 Sphaerobolus stellatus SS14
TTACAGACATTTTAGATTCCAGGGTTTCAAATACATCATCGAGGTCAGTGTAAGTAACAGTACCACAGACATTCTTCTGGACTGTCGTGATTGGTTCTGCAGCAGGGATACTAGATTGACGATGTTGTTAGTTTCACAATATTCGAAGAGAATCAGAAGACTCACACAGAAGGTATTCCTTTCAGGATGTTTCGGAGCTGTTCACCTGGTGGTGTCGCAGAATCAACAATCTTGGTAGTACTATCAATTGGTGGAGGTCAGTCGGTGTGTAAAGTAATAATAAAAATTGATACTTACACCCATAGTGTCTTCGCCTCCTTAGCAGTATTAGGGGTTACACCTGGACTTTCTCTTGAGACGAAGAAAGTAAGTATCTGCCAGGATAGTCAAGAGTTGTACTACACACCTTAATTTGATCTTTTTCACAGGGGTAACAGGATCGTCAGTGGGACTTCGTGGACGGACAGACATTCTGGGTTTACAAGACATTGTAAGAGACAGCCTGCAATTTGAAGTAATTTGGTATTCGTTTGATTACAACACATGATAACTTCATCGGAACTTTTAGAATGCCAAAAATTGTTTAATGATAAATGTCGGGCATTTTACTAACAAATAAAGGTACTGTAACCTCGCAATAATTGCACCATAGTAGACTAAATTATATTAATGCCTGCACAGGCCCATATAGGGCTAAGCTATAAGAGATTTAGGGTAAGATAACCTATCAGAAAAGATGATAAGGGATTAATATTGGCATTAGAGCCTGGGTTCATATTGGCATTAAAGCCGGGATTTTTATTGGCATTAAAGCCTGAGTTTTTATTGGCATTAAGGCCTGGAGATACATTATTACAGCTGATAGTATGGGCAGGCGAGGTAGGAACAGGCAGAGGGCGATTCGACATGGTGGAGAGCGATAAGACGAAGCGAACGCAAAAAAAGGCGCTCGTGGGCAGAGGGCAATTCGGACACATGATGGACTGAGATAAGAAACCTACATGTGCAAATAGCACTAAACAAGCACACGCATAAATAAGCGCTCGTGGAATCCGAGATGACCGAGAAAAATTTCGTTACCTATTAGCGTAGGAACCAAAGCGGAGCTTCGGTAATGACAACAACCACAATGGGAAGCCTAAGCCCGAATGGTCAGCAGCGTCCACAGACACCCAGCCGCCGCTGCTCCCGCCGCTGCTGCAATGAGGCAACAGCAGCTTCTGCTTCTGAAGCTCCAGATGGCCTGATTAATAGAAGAAGCATTTTTTTTTTTTTTTCAGAGATTTTTTTTTTTTACAGAGCATATCCCCTGCAGGGGACTTAAGTACCTCCTCAACCCACCCAGCGGAGGGAAATACTAATGGTGTAGAGGGAAGAGCAGAAGAATCTAAGGAGCTGGGGAAGACGAATTTCAGATACGATTCCATCAAGAACTTTCATAGATTTGAGACAGCTTCCGTCTCAATTAAGGCATCCCATCATTTTTAATTTTGTTGACTTCAACTTTTGATGTTGAAGTCCTTTGAGTAACTTCTCACTGACTCAGGGGAAAAAGTCAATGGGATCCACACACTTGCTAGATTGTTGAAGCCAATTTGGACATGGGGCTATGATACTTTTTCAGCTTCACGTTTTTGATCGGGTCACTGGACTCAGTCAATGGGCACGTGATGGCGCGTTCAGGGCGGGATTTCTGGAAAGGAACCATGTGTGAATATTAATGAACTTCTTTATCAAAAAAATTCCTGTCATCAAATCAACGCGACCTCCTCCCGTCCTATGATTGCAAGACCGATACTTTCTTACTTATATGCACCCGCTGTTCCAATATATGCGGCTATGTACTGTGTCGGGGGGCGGGACAAAGTGTCTAAGGCAGCTGAAAAAAATGCTTTTTTCTATTAAATTTTGAGAATGAAATAAGCGGAATTAGTTGGTGCTGCAGAAGCAGAAGCTGCTAGCAGCGGCGGGAGAAGCGGCGGCTGGGTGTCTGTGGACGCTGCTGACCAAGCTGCTTGCTCGGGCTTAGGCTTCCCACAATGGCATGACTCTCGTGACCGCTCCGTCACCGTGACTATTACCGCCCCTTCTAATCAGATTGATTGCAGAAAATCGACGTTGCTCGACATTGAATATATACTATCTTCAATAATGCCAAGAACCAAATGCCAACGCTGAGAAACGCCTTCCATCAAGATGCAGCCTGAACGAGATGGGCCATATGTTTCCATACCGCGTCGGTTTTATGGGGTAGTGGTTAGCCCATGAGATTTTGAGGAGATCTGTTGCATAGATTAACGGAGTTCTTGGGTTTCTCATGACCCCGGTTCGAATCCGGGTAAGACCTTCTTTTTTCCCCTTCATTGTAATAACAATCACTTTTCAGATTTATTGCAAGATTCCAGATACAACCTTGTACCTATTTTACCCTTATAATCCATCATCGTACAAGTAAGGAGGTGGTAAGGATTATCTGAACCCGCTTGTCAATGACCCTAAACTGTTACTGCGTGAGTTACACCCGCAGATATCAGGAACATTGCAGTGTTCATACCAGTCAGAAGGAATATATACCACATTTAAAACGGGAAAACCCGGATCGCCATCTCTTCTTAATCGATTAAGGTCTAACGCCTCAAACGGTCGCAGTCTACTATGGTAAACTGGATCGTAAGAATGTCTTTTGCACTTCAATTGCACTATCTGTTGAAGCGTCGAAGAGGGCTTTTGGATAGAGTCCTATATCCTGCGATGAGTTCATCCTTTCGTCCGAGCATGGAATGAATGTAATGCCATTGTTATTAGGAGATCTTTAAATGAAATGATTCTGGTCGGTTCCCGAGGCGTAATATTTATCATACAGTCCAAATAGACGAATAGTATTATAAGGGAAATATCAATCTATAATACAACATAGATCAAAACCCCAAATAATCAGATAAGCATATGGATACATTACATTCCAATGGATATCTCAAGCCAGATCACTTCGTTCCAGGTCCATAAACCTCCAAACACCTCTGCTCGAACGCGGCAACCATCATCTTTGACACTTGACTGAAGAATGCCTTTGACAGTTGTCCATAAATCAGATTCGCGAATTCATATTCGATGTCCAATGTCACTAACGTCGCTTCCTCGTCGGGTGGTTGACGATGCAGCGTAGCTTCAACGTTCGCGGTAGGATGGGGAGAGGCGGAAGAGGCGGGCTGAAATCGCCAGGTTGTTATGAGACTTTTGAAGAGGGGTATTTCGGAAGATGCGATGGCCTGTATGAAAGACCAGGTGAGATCAGAATAAGGATTCGGATGGATGAAGGGACTTACCTGAACCATCTCATACGGTCGACATTCCACATTACTGATGTATGATTCTTCATATCCCATGAAACCCACAGTTAATTCTCCTCGCATTTTCAGGATATCAGGCAAGTCTTGAGTCGATGATTTCACGGTATTCCTCCCCAGGACGCGAGAGGTTACACAGTAGGGAACGAAACGGTGGTATGATTCTACATCGGCCACAATGTTGTATAATTGGGATTGTCGATATCTAAGAATTGAATGAGACTGAGTATTTAACAAGAAAAAAAGAAGGATCCAGGAGAACACACGGTAAAATCTTCCTCTCGTGATATTGATTCCCATTCTCCCGTTCCGAATCACCAGAGCCTTGGAATAAATCTCCAAACGTGTTGAATATCGTTCTGCTTTGTTGATAACGATGAAGAGGAGAGCGACATGCTCGAGGGGCCGGCGGGAGCCTCTTTTCGAAAAGAACGAATTGAGATCGACGCAGTCGAAGCATTTACTTCCGCGGCGGTTTATTTAGTGACGTGATACTTTCCACGTCAATATATGGAATAGATATATCAAAAGTAAACTCTTTGCAATGGCCGCCTGGCGAAATGGCATCGCGTCTGACTACGACTCGATTGAAATCAGGAGATTGCAGGTTCGACCCCTGCGGTGGTCATTTTTTCTCTTTAAGCCTACGTCCCGCTCTCCCACGCTTACACATTTTTATTTATTCAAGTTTTTTACTTCTACTCCCTCAATAAAAAATTCGCTTCCAATACTGAATGGATAAGCCTGTCATAGAAACCACTCCCCTACTTATAAGACTCTACAACTCGGAAATACACTCGCGTTAGCGAACAAAGCACGGTCCCTCGCGCTCGTATCCTCTCCTCTGTAAACTATCGGGCCGCCTGGTGAAATGGCATCGCATCTGACTAAGACTTGTCTGAAATCAGGAGATTGCAGGTTCGACCTCTGCGGTGGTCATCGTTCTGCTTTTGCTCCCAAAGATTTATAAGCGGTACCATGAACGAGGTTTGAATGCCTTGGACAACCGGAATATTATTTCGGACTTCGTAGAAGTAGTAAAGGAACAATCCAATAGACAAAGACAGCTTTCCACCTTATTTATTTATCTGAAGGAAGTCTATACTTGCATTCATCATCGTTGTTCAAGTTGATCTTATCTAGTCAAGAATATATCTATTAATTTAAGTTTGTGATGCGTTGCTTAGACTAATAGACCAATACCGCGAGCCATATGTTTTGGTAGGTTGTCATTCCTGAATCTTGGTATAGAACGTACTAGAGTAGACCCATAGATCAAACAGGAACGATACATATACCTTCAAGTTATATTCTTATTCGATTCACGTTCATTTTCCAACAATATTGATGGGGTAGTTAAATACCTGAGGCCTGAGTGCACCCGCCTCGGAACCAAAATTCGAGGGCCACACCCTCAGGGTATAAAGGAAAATGAGGGTGGGCGTTTACAGACATCGCTCCTTTCCCTCTTACCACCACTATCTCACCTCCTCTTCCCTTCCTTCCACTCGGTTCCTCCATCTCCTCTTCTTATATTCTTCTGCTTTTACTTTCGACGGCCAGTATCCACCGCGTGCTGCGACCGTTAACTAAATACGTTGGTGAGCTGGCCCCATTCTGTACGTGGCTGTCATGCAACGCCTTCAAGTTTCCTGGACTGGCGAGATGCTACTTGTCTTGTCTGCCAGCTGGCCCGATGCGCTTGAGGTATGTGCTAACAGCTACCCAGTCCCTCTCGTTCCCTTTGGGTTGAGTTTCATACTGGTCTTTATTTCTCGTTCCTTGGTGCTCGGCGCTCGCATCCTTCTGTCTACTCATTTCTTTCCACGGGCTGACTCATCGCGTGCTGTGATCGTTTATTAAATACATTGGTGGGCTGTCCTTATTCTCTATGTGGCCGCTATGCAACACCTTCGAGTTTCCTGGGCTAGCGAGATACTACTTGTCTTGTCTGCAGCAGGCCCGATGCGCTTGAGATATGTACTAGCAGTCACCCAATCCCTGTCGTTCCCTTTGGGTTGAGCTTCATACTGGTCTTTATTTCTTCTTGGTGCTCGCTTCCAGCCTTTCGTTTCTTGTCTTCTCAGTCCTCCCTGGACCCGAGGGAGATGAGGGTCCCTTCTTGTCCAGGGTGTTGCCACATCCTGGTTGACAAGGCGACTCTTCTTCTTGTCCTTTCTTTCCTTTTCTTCTGCTATTTTCCTTCTCAGTCCTCCCAGGAACATGAGGGAGATGAGAGTTCTTTGCCTTGTTGAGGTGTTGGCCACTTTGAGAAGGGACCTCTGCTTTTCTTTCATTTCATTTCTTCCTTCCACTTTTGATTATTCGCTTATCCATTTATTATATGGAACTTAGGGAAGTCGGGAGTAGAACTTTATACCTCGTATCCAACCTTCTGGTGTGGATTACTTATTCGGAAGAAAATATACCTGTGACGCATCAAAAAATCTCAGTGACTAGGTTTATAGAATAATACGCGGATAATACCCTCCATTCGTAAAGACATCCTTTCCTTCTACTTTGCTTCAATTCGGCATTAACCTAATTCGTACGCTGCCTCCTCCCCTCCCCTCCTATTGGCTCGCTCCCCAAAGGTCACCCAGTTACCATCTGTTACCATTAAGTAAGAGCACATGGCAAAAACGTGTCCGATACTATATAAAGCCTTTTACGTACGAAGAAGCCCAAAGAACCCAAGAAGCACAACCACTTGATTTAAGAATCCTATCCATAAGGCAAGAAATCCCCTGAGGCTAGAATTAAGTCTACCTTTACCCAGAGCTAGAAGCACCTACATGCTATAGCGGGTCTGCACTGTCTGCGGTAGACCAGCCGTGCTACCAGAGTCGCGCAGGGCCGAAGAACTCACACATTCCTAGCAAACTAGCGCTGCAAGCCTTAGCAGACTCATCCCCATCCCCATCATCTGAATCATGACGATTCAGAGAGGGAGTTTGAAGAATAAACCTTGAAGCGGCCTCGTGGCAGTAGTTGCGCCAGATTTCTCCAACTGCTTGCAATCCGTGAGGCGAGATGTGATTCACGAAGCCTTCTCCTGAGCATCCTCGACATTTGAGGTAATAGTTTCTTCTGAGAAAGATGTTGTTCCTATTTTCTCAGCCGGGTCTTAACCGAGATGAAGCCAACATTCCGTTGAATCGTATAGGTTCGCGAAGTTTAGACGAAATGATGTAAATTATGTCTCGATGAGAATTTCCAGGGTGGTCTTAATTAATATGGGTGAAGATGTACCAGAATCTGACGGGATCTGTCTCTCAACACGTGGGATGGCTGTGTAGCGTGGATAAGCGTCGATACTTGAAGAGCATCTTCTTTAGGCTCAGGAGCAAGATTGGATGACGACCGTTCATGATATCCGGCCCATGAAGTGGCTATATTTTCGTATTAGGAAAAATATTGAAGCATCCGAAGACAATTTTATCCAATGAGAACTCTTAGCATGGAGTTCGCCGAAAGCTGGAGGTCTAGCTAATAATGCCCCGCCAATTTACCGTAGGAGACGGGCTTTCCCAAGTGAAAGATCTATACGTACAGCTAAGGAACAGAGCCAAACTTCATAGAAAGTTGGTTATTAAGTTAGTTATTTATTAAGCACTCCCAAGCAAAATGAGTGTATTGTAAATACTTATCTGTACAAACCCCACCGGGGTCACTGCAATCAATCTCGCCGTAAAACTTGAACTGAGTCTAAGCAACCTGGCATATTTCTGTTCCGTTCTTCAAATTCTTCTGACGGCGCGTTAGTTTGCTGCATGCTACCCACTGCCTTCGAGGAACTCTCATGAGGCGCTCATGACAGGTGGCTGGCACCAGGACCTCTCTGGAACTTGCGGAAAGAATTCGCCCCACAAGTGCCTTCGATAATTAAGAGCGGAACATATTTACCGTTATGAAGTGGATGTGCCAACCAGATTCTCCCCTTCGGTGGCGGACTGTGGCTATAGTAGGAATATATAGTTTAGCCGCCAAGCAACTTAATTCAAACTAAATCGCTTTATTTATCGCTTTCAGTCTTTTTAGCATTTCCGTGTTCTAATATTGCATATTAATAACGCAATGAGTTGACGATCTAATTTCCGATTCCCAGATTCCTATATTGGAAACCTTAGAAGGCTGCAGGTGAGCAGGTATCTCAGTTCGGAAGTATTAGGGAACGCATCATAGTAAAATACATCCACCCTAGGAAATGAGTATAATTGCATCATGGGTGAAAGATGGATCTCAGCCAAACTAGTTGAAGACATAGACTCATGGATAGGCATCATTGACTACGTGGAGCTGGCAATCATATTAAAATAAAGCAAATGTAGAAAATACATACTGCTAGGCCAGAGATGTTGAAATATCCCAGAAAATAGCAATGTGCTTTTGGATCCATTCCCACCAGTTCAGGAGAGACGATAGTTACTGTTTGTATTGCCCCTTGCTTTGATGGCTGGGCGTAACTGTACGAGGCTCTTAACTCCCCAGATTGCACTGGGGGAACTCGGTGACCTTGGATCTCTGTAGAAATGACATCATCTTATAGCTTTCTGATACCGAAAGCACGCATAGGATTTGCATGAATTGTGTTCAACTACCTCCAGTCTTGCCTTTTGATACGACGAAGTATGTACACTTCTACAGCCGAAGCAGTAGATCACTTGACACAGATTAGGTTTGATTCTTCCACAAGCGATGAGTTTTCTGTGGAGTAGTAGGGAGAGTTCGGGCGAATTTAGTATTTTAGCTATGATACGAACTAGCCCTCGTTTATAAATACCAGGTGTGCAACACATGTGTCTACTGAACGTCAAGGTTAGCAATACTTTAGACGCGTGTGGTTCCGTTATATCACGAGCACGTTTTAATATGAGGAGGATGATTGAAAAAAGACAAGATCTAAGCAAGGTCCTTATTCCGGCTAGATCTAGGAGTAAGCTTCCAAGAAAAGGCAAGCCACTCAACGCACTGGGAAACTATTTTCGATGCCCAAGGCCGAACCATCTATGTAAAGCTGTAGAATCCGGTCCCTTTTCGCCCCGAGCACATTTTGATGTGAGAAGTAGTTTAAAGATGGAAGCAGGCCTCCCGGCGACAGAAGCCTCCCAAGGGACAGTGCAAGTACTCAAAAATACTCACTAATAACTAAAATGTGTCAGGATTAGGCGCAGTCGTAACTGTCAATGACATATCCGCACTATGTCGGCTCTAAGTAAAAGGCAGGGAGTCATCCATGGAGACAGAAAAGTGAGAGCTCTGAGTTACATCTCCGGTATTTAACCCGGGTATCATTCCTCTCTGGAATCGGATACCGACGCTATTTCGGCCCATAATCCACGATGGGACTATCGTCCCTGCAACCACCACTGTGATCATAACGGCTCGCGATGGCAAGAACAAGAGGTCCCTCTGCTTCTTCTTCGCCATCCAATCTCAGGTGCCAAGGTACGGGCTGTACTCGCAAAATACAAACGGCGGGTAATATCACTTTCAGGGTGGAGAAGGGTAGAGAACACTGGGAATGGGGAAGGTGGACGGAGATGGGAGATGGAGATTGAGACTTAAACGCACGCTACAGCAGAGGGAGCTGAGACCGGGATGAGTGCCTAGAGTTGAGTAATAAGCCTGCATATCTGTCTTTATTAATGTGTCCCTTAGGGAAGGCATATTTCGTAACAAACACCCGGCATATGTACGTCACGGGTCTTTATTGGTGGAGCTCACTGAGTTGTGGGACAGTTCAAATTGTCCGACGTCCTGAGTTCTCGCGAGCGCATGCATCTATCATAGAGCCTCGCCAACTCGCTCAGGCCCCTTAATCCGTCGCTTCATAATCGGCACGTTCAGATGCTGACAAGAATGGTGGAGATGCGCATCAGTGGCGATACGTATCTAGCAGACGAGATACAAATACACGTAAATTCTAAATGAAACAGGTGAGCTCTTTGTTTCGACGTATGTTCATTTGGATTTGCTGCTTACTGATGATAAAGGACTCCGAACGGCAGATTTAAACAACTATGACGGGGAAAAGAACAGCACTCCATGTAGTCACGACAGTTCGTGGGTTAATCAAATGAAGCACGCCTTAGGACCCACTGCTACTTGCCATGGACTACCAAGGCGTGTTCCATTGCCGCCTGCCACGGATGCAGCCGACTGACTCATCTTTGGCCACCAAAGAAGCACTCAGACACTCAAAATCTCCTCAGCCGCTTCATGAGAAAGATCCAAATGTGCTCCTTGGTGATCTTTCGAAACTTTACCGAGACGAGACTCGAAGTCATACGGCGCATGTTATTACCGAGAAGGACAACAACAATCCGTCAAAATGAGGCTGCTTCCTTTCCAAAATCACTGGCACTGTAGGCGGAGCCGTCGGGCATCATTTGGCGGAGCAATATAGATTGCTTCCAGTCAGATAATGTACAAAGTGTCTTGGGGTTCGTGGTGAAGGTTGGGGCTGTTGTCTCCAGGATTGTGGTGTAATCGCAAGTACCAGTACTGAGGTCCGATACAGTGTTGGACACGGCTGTAAGCAAGGCGAAATGATATCAATGCAAAACGCATTGATACTCAGAACGACCTAGAGGCTCATATGAGTTAGTTAGACGAATGAGGAGGCCATCGTCATCACCGCCCGCAGATGTCTTTGCAAATACCTATCCTATGGTGCGTTGCTATTGACCTTTATTGAAACGGAATCTTGTTTTGAGATAGACAGATCTTCAGATATCTCCAAATCTTCAAGTCTGATCGTATCCAGACACAGATACAGACACGGGTGTCTCTATATCACCAGTACTGCTTCGATGAGGCTACGACGCGACCCCAAGGCAAACAAGGACAATACGGAACGCTTTGGTAATGACAGCTTCGTCCTGATCATGATATCGATTGTCTTCCTCAATATCCGCGGCTGCGGCTATTGTTCATGAAATCGCTGTAAAGGTGTCACTGGCATAGGCATCCCAGGCCACATGAACTTGAAACCGAAGCCACCCGGACTGCAGACCTACGCAGATCCCTGTCCTGCATCGCGTGACCGGCTATTTTGATAGGTACGAGGAGGACCCTTTCATGAAAGGGAAGGTTGTCTTGAAATAAACGTTGTTTCCTTGGCCCAAACCCAATGCAATGCGAACCTGAATGTTACTTTAAGGTTGTACTCGTGCCTTAACTCCGAAATAATTGTCATATCCACTGTTTCGTTACCGTCAAGTAGACGAACCGCTAGAAGAGCTGGAGAGAGCCTGGGGTTGAACAGCCTGAAGTCGACCTTGATCATGATGAATCCGTGATTTGAAAGAAGAAGAATCGGAGTTTCGTGGTGAAGGGGGATATCACCAGCGATAGTGATAATTGGAAAGCACCATAGATGCTTATCTGATATCACGAGTCGCGTGAGCGAGCCGCCACCGAAGAAAATTCTCCAAACAATGTGCCACTACTTCATCACAGGTGAGCCTGAGTCTCCTTGAAGCCAACGACACTTGAAACTTGAATCAGCCCTTCGTTGAAAGGGAGCTTTGTATAGAGTGATTGCGGTCCGACAAACGGCAGGGAAGAGAGGTGAGATTTGTTCCAGCTTGAAGCGCCCCGGAAATCGTGTCCTTGTCACTCCAAAACGTGTCCGGATGCAGTTATCGATCAGAGGACAAGTGGCGAGGCCGTTTACTCGTCTTTCCACCCTGCACTCAAGCCGAAAATTCCATTGGCAGTCGAATCCTGGGTAGGTATAACGAGCGACTCTTGAGGTGTGAATCCTATACACGCGCCTGACTGGAATATACATCCATCCATCCAACCTGTCAAGTACCCTGCCAGTTCGTCCGCAGAGTTGTATTCCTGAGCCTGAGTTTGCAGCTCCGATATCATAATCAAGCCAGGTGGAAGAACAAAGGGCAAAAATCTATTTATGACTTTACGCATCATAAGTAAACAGGCTTGTTCGACCCTGAACCGGACCTGAACTCCGAAGCTCGATAGAACGCAGATGTTTGATGAATGATGACTCGGAGTGATTGATGATGTGTGGTTTTGTGTGGTGTATTTGGAGACCAGCGGTGCGATTATTGGAATCCTGGATAACTGAGGTCCTATTAGCCGCATATTCAGAGAAATTTGAGTTAAAAACATACGCTATAATTCTATAATCGGCTAATTCGAGGTGTTCGTTTGTTCCGTGTTGTAAGGGAAACGGAAGGGCCACAATAGGGCAAGTTTGACCCAACCAGTGGGCTTCGAATAAGGTTGAAAAATCATGACGATTCGCTTGAAAGGAAAGCCGGATGTTACTTGTTATCATTATTCAGGCGTAAATACCTAATTTTTTGTAGCGTAAGTTTGTTGACCCGGTATAATGGCATAATGAGATGAGTGATAGTAATGTACCTGGAAAATTATAACTTTGAGTTTGAGTTTGCACGGTAATCTTTTATCATCACGTTCAAAGCTATTCGGGTGTTCGCTCGTTGGTCGATCATCATACTGGAAATTAATGGAGCCACAACAGGCCCCACTATTGCCCTGGAGAAGTCTAAAAACCTGTTGAATCGCGTAAAAGCCGGATTTATTCACAAACTGTGCAAAACTGGAGAACAATTCGTAAGCTCTCTGGCCCAGTATAATGGTATAAAAAGATGAATAAGAAGCGGTAATATCATACCTAATCACAGCGATAGAGTAAAACTAACTTTGCTTTGAGGTCGCGCCGCAGTCTTCTAAGCATCGCATCTCGAGCTTCGATCCGTCGTCGTAATGGAAACAGAAACCGGAGTTCGACCCTGACTCTGTATGGAATAAGCTTTTTTAGGGCGGGGATTATCCTTCGTTGAAAGGGGGATAAATAACTGAAATTCTGGAAAGATTATAAGAGCCTCACTAAAATAAAAATAAAAATACATACCAACCCAATAACTCATGGCTGCATCAGCGTGCACTGGAGGCTTCAAGTTTTACGATCCGAGGCGATTATTCATAGTAATACCACATAAAACACCTCGTTTATTTCCTTGTCCGCGAGTCGTAGTAATGGAAACGAAGGCGTGGTAGCCGACGGAGGCCAGTCGACCCTGCCTTTCACTAGATCCACCGTGAGGCGTACGATAAATCGCTTGAATGCCGAGTTGATTCACGTAGATATTTAGCCTCGCTGGAACATGTAAATAAATTAGTCAATCAAAGTTAATTCGTAGCCTAGGACTAGGAACGTACCCAATAACCCGTCTCCCATGACTGGCACGCGACCACTTGGATTTTTTTCCTTTCCTCCACGAGTATCCACGCCCAATATCGAGTCTTTTGTTTGCTTATTTGCTCGTTCGATCGTTGTTCGTTGTCATTCTCGTCGTAATAGAGACCAAGAGACGACCCCGGAACCAGGAGTCGGGACGAGGGCACAGCTCCGACGACCCTGACATCCAAATCAATACGATGCGCGGTTCGCCTGAACGCCGATTTTGATTAAATTCCATTCGAAGTATTATGTATCTAATCTAATAAGAAGTTAATTAAGAGATATGATGGCAAGTTCCGTGATTTAATTGAATAGGCGAAAAGGAAGGCGAAAACATACGGAATAACTCGCGGGCCCCTTGACTTGGGTTCGAAAGCAGAAGAAAGGGGTAACACTGTAGATCTCAGAGGTAGGGATCCTCCATATCGAACCTCCCTCTCACAGGCATCTGTATCTGGTATCCGTAATTAACAAAGCCCGATCCGGAGATGCGCCTCGAACGAAGCCCTTCTAATTCTAAACAGATAAAAGCCAGATCAGAATTCGGTATTCTCGTCTTTAATGCTAAATCCGTACCGCGAAGGGAATAGCATATACTGCATTCGTAGCTGCTGGGCCCGCTGGCAGTTGAGTTGGAATTGGAATCGATATCGCGGGGATCTGTAATCTTCAAATCTTCAATCTTCAACCTTCGTTCAATTGAAATGCCAGGTATGTATAACAATAGCAATGAAGGGGACACTGCCACTGATAGACGATTATTTATTTATTACATTGTAGCTGTGCCACTAGGGTAACTTACATTGAAAATTGGAATAAGTGTATTAAAAAGAACCGGCGAAAGCGTCACTGTATGTGAGTGACAATATAAGCAATCAGAATCAGAATCAGATTATAATGAGAGGATTCAGGAATAAGTACCCCGAGTGATGCATACGGAGTATTTGAGGCAAGTTGGTTCCGCAGTATGGATTATACTCCATCTTCGAGTCGCGCAGTGAGCAGAGCATTTTTTAGAAAACCCCCGGCTGACCCGTTTGGTCAGAGAGCCGTCCATGCAGAGTCCGTGCGACAAATATCCATGCGTATGCGTACTCGTGGTGATAAACATAGATATAGATAAAAGAAATCCCTGGCGCGACACTGCGATAACCTTCAGCATAAACCTTCAGCATAAACGTTTATCCATTTGGCGATGTTGCAGGACCCCCAGGCTGATGCGCCGAAACGAAAGCATACACGATATACCGATAAGCTTCCTTAAAACGCGATAAACATTCACTTGAGTATCGAATCGCCGGGTTAGACTGCACAGCCCGAGTGCGGAGGATCTTCATGTCTGTATCCATCTTCTCTATCCCCACAGAACCTTGAATCTTGAGCCTTCACAGCTTGCCTGGCAACCCCAGCACGCCAAGAGAACACCGCCACTGATCACGACACCATTGGCATGATACGACGATATATTTGGGGAACTTGATACGATAATGATTAAAATAGGCCTTCGAGTTGTCGCCCGGCGATAATTTGACGGGGTTCGAAGGGATACTAGACTCAGATGGACAGCCTCAGCCTCGGACTCCGTGTCCGTGACCGAGGGGGACTGCATCCCGGAGTTGCCATTGCATTGCATTCAAACCATTGCGTTGTGGTGTGGTGTCCTCCGACACGCACACGATGCAGAGTTGGACTTTTGACATGGGGGCACGGAGTTGGAGTTGGCGTTGGCCGAGAGACCCAGGGAATTAGACTGATGAGGTTCGGATCTGCGTTGGGTTCATGGCATTCAATGAAAATACGTGGCATGGAGTTGGCGTTGACTGAGAGACCCAAGGAATTAGATCGATGGGGTTCGGATCTGGCGTTGGGTTCGTGGCATTCGATGAAAATACTGTGAACCCAGATCAAAAGGTAGTTCTTGATGCCAGAAGGTTCAAGCTACGCCGCCACAGCCTTGAGTATACGCTCGAATCAGACGAAAGAGATCCTCAAGCTCGCGGGCAACAGTCACGGCAAGGGTGACCACAACAACGATAAAGCGGAAGACAACGCTATTGATGTCGCCATTGATTATTGATAGTTGCCAAGTTCAGAAGGTAACGGAAAGGAAGCCTCAGGATTCAGTTGACAAAGCCGCCAGCCTGAATGATACCGCACAGCCATTGTTTACTACACCCCCCCTATCCTTCCCTGTCCCATCCGGGGTTACACAGCGTACCCCCGGAGCACCCAGAAGGCAAGGTAAGCCAAAAGATGCTGAAGAGGGAACAGAAGCGAAGATTGATGAAGCTGATGGCGGGTGGACAGCCATTGTTTACTACCCCGGGCCCGATTCGGCGGGGTTGACAGTCTTGGTATAAGAATAGGCATGGCGTACCCCCGATTCGGGGCCTTGCATTGGCTCGGACGGCGACGCTTGAGTAGGAATGAGGCTGATCCCGCACAGCGCTCCGTTCAATCATGGAGTACCACCTTGCCAGCTCGGCACTTGCACTGGCACCTTGCACATGTCCGCATGGCAAAGAAAAACTGATGAAGCAAATCCCTTCAGAGCTCCGGGGGGGAACGCGGCCGAACCAACCATCGAGTGTACCGCTACGACCGGACAGAAGTTGGATATAGATAGATGGTACCAGCCACTGCCACTGTGACTAGCATCGCAACTTCACCACAAGATGTCAAAGGATCGACAGGGGTTCTGATCTCGACGGAGTGATAGCTCGTACTAGTGATAGGAACACGGGTGAAAAAAGCCTGGAGTTCCAAATGATAGGAACACGGTGTGCAGGATTTAGGATTTTTTTGCTGATGTGAGAGGACGAGGTGAGATGTGAGCTCCAGCTCTGGGGGTGGAGGAGCGGGCAAACGATGACATGACATGAGATGTCTTCGCCAACGTGAATGAGAGATAAGACCCAACGATGAGGTGCGTCCGGGGGTCAACGCTCCCGAGCGAATATGGTGGATTTTCGCCAATGAGAAGGAGGAACGGGCGAGCGATGTCATGTTTTCGCCAGTTTGAAGGAGAGGTGCGGCCGAACGATGAGGTGGATCCGGGGGTCAACGCTCCCGACGAATGTGGTGGGTTTTCGCCAATGAGAGGGAGGAGCGAGCAAACGATGACATGACATGACATGAGAGATGTTTTCGCCAACTTGAATGAGAGGTATGGCCGAACGATGAGGCGGGTCCGGGGGTCAACGCTCCCGAGCGAATATGGTAGGGTTTTGCCAATAAGAGGGAGGAGGGAACGATGACATGACGTGGGATGTTTTCGCCAACGTGAATGAGAGGTGCGACTGAACGATGAGGCGGGTCCGGGGGTCAACGCTCCCGAGCGAATGTGGCGGATTTTTGCCAATGAGAGGGAAGAGCGGGCGAACGATGACATGACATGACATGGCATGACATGTTTTCGCCAACGTGAATGAGAGCTATGACCGAACGATGAGGCGGGTCCGGGGGTCAACGCTCCCGAGCGAATGTGGCGGATTTTGCCAATAAGAAGGAGGAGCGAACGAACGATGACATGACATGAGATGTTTTTCGCCAACTTGAATGAGAGGTGCGAGCGAACGATGAGGTGGGTCCGGAGGTCAACGCTCCCGAGCGAATCATGCTGCACTCAGCTCGGCGGGAAGGGAGCAAATGGACGAAGTCGATCGACAGGCGACTTTCAAGCAGCCTCGACCAATCCAAGGGGATGAAAGTGTGCGAGTCACTTGAGAGTCCGAGTGCTTTCGTCGCGCCTCCACAACTTGAAGCCAAATGGGGTGTTTCCCAGTAAGCTTTGCCAATTTCTCATGTGCGGGAGCAAACTCGGTCCAGACCCGCCATAGCTGTTCTTCGAATGAAGCTTCAAGCAGGCCGCGCGAGTGATACTGCAGGCCATGATGATCGAAAGACCTCATGGGGAGGAGAACATGAAGGGCTTGAATCTGAACCTGCGCTGAGCTCCCCGCGGCGGGAGCAACAACCCCGGCCCACCGTGCTTCGATCGACACTGGTTCCGCTTGAATCGTCGATGCTGCTCGTCCATAAAGCTCTGATATACGACCGAGCGACACCGTGACCATAGGTGGCAAGGCGACTTAAATTGCACATGTTTGTGCGGTCGTGCGTCATATTCTGTAATAAACAACGCGATATTAATGAGGGAACGTAATTGCCAGATGGAGACGCACGATGGGAGAGGAGATTTTTCGTATCATTGCATCCGGATTGCGCATGCCGAATCTGAGTTGCGTGGTTTGTCAACTGAACAAAATAATCGGGTAAATTAGAATGATGGACGGGATTGGACTTGCCTTCATTATGGTTGTGATGTGCGCTGGAGTCGGAGGCTCTGCCCGCGATGCAGCGAGGGAGCGAGGAAAGGTGCCCTTACGCCTGCGTGTTGTGATTGTATCAGGGGTAGGAGTGTGTACGGGGGGGACTGAAGGAAAGCAGGGTCGGGTGTCGGATAGCATCAGCGTGTCTGCTCCTAAATATCAGGGGTTATAGCCTTGCGTGGATGGAGGTTCCCCGGAGGCCGGATGGGGTCCGTGCACACTGGATCAGAAATGTACAGGCCGGGGTTTGTGGGACAATTCCATCCAGGGCCTCTCTCTGCCTCGTGGCTCGGCTATCTCCCACGTGGCCCACGTGGAACTCCCGAGCCAAGCGTTCGGCGCGGCCTACTGTGGCGTCGAGTACGGTCAGTATATCTAGCCGCCATGGCGTCCGAGCAACTCATGGATACATTCCCCCAGGACCACGCAAACCACAACCTCGAATTCACCTTTGAGCAGCTGGGGCAAGATGATCTGAATCAGACGAGATTCCTGGCGCGGCCAGAGGGGGACATTATGTTTGCGTTTTCATTGTGAGTGTCTGTGTCTTTTGAGTGTGCTTTGCTGACGATTCTGCAGTGAAGTAGTGAGTCGCGCGGAACACGCTGTAGATATCTCCTAATTCCCTCTAGAAACACCGTCTGCCAACACTAACGGTGCAGCTCACCCGCGAGCCCGACTGGCGGTCGCTGTACCCCGAGCTAAAAGGCCCCGACGTCTGCGTCATCCACTTTGGGCCAAACCACGACATGGGCCGCTTTGGCTACGGGATCATCGGCGAGCAGTACATGAGCAGGTTCCTCAGCCGTCCAAAACACAGCAGCTCGTGCGTCCGTCGCCCCATTTCCCTGCGACCTCTGCTAACGCCCCGCAGCTCGATATACTTTACCGCGCAAAACGAACGCGAGTACAAATGGAAGCAAGGCCCGGTAACGTTAGACGTGCGTTGCCCCTCCTGTTGCCGCACCCTCGCTTACTTTCCCTGCGCAGTGCATTGACACCGACACGGGCAAGTGGATCGCGCAGTACGACGCGAGCTTCTCGCCCCCGCAGATGCGCATCCGCGGCGACGGCGTCCTCATCTGCACCGAGGTCTTCGTCACCTGGTTCCTCTACCAGAACGCCAAGAAGCACCGCTGGCATATCCGCACCCCGAAGGAGATCCGCGAGTATGTGTGACGACGGGCTTCTTTATTTTCTCCCCCTTTCGTTCGTTCGTTCGTTCTTTTGTAGTTTTATGTATTGCCTCATGCCTGCCTTCGCTTTCGTATTCATTCCTTGCTTTGGATTCGGCCTTCTCCGCACACTCATCACGCACACCGCAATTCTTATTCAGTCCTAGTCTCTATATCCATACCAGCCACCTCTCGCACACATACATACAATACATAGATACACACAACGCATGTATCCCACATTGATCTGTCAAATCGCACATCATTCTTAACTCTCCTCCTTCAGCTCCCTTATCAACTCCTCCAACCTCCCCCACTCCTCCTCGTCCTCAAACCCATCTTTCATCCTTCCCATAAACCCCCGCACCACACTCCTCGCCTGAAACGCCCACTTACTCCCGCCCTCTTCCCCCTCCTTCACCCGCCCCTTAAAATTCCTAATCAAATCCACCACCTCCTCCACATCCCGCACCATCTCCCTCCACTCCTCCTTCCCAATGCCCTCATACTCCCCCCTCCGCACACTCCCCGCCTTAGAAACCTTGTACCCCTCCAAATAATACCGCAACGCCTCCCCATACTCCCCCCTCCACGTCAACAGCTTCGCCCACGCCCTATACACCTCCGCACTATTCGCCACATTCGGCAACAGCGCATTCTGAAACAGGCCTGCCACCCTCGCATACAGCCCCAACCCCATATTCACATCCTCCGCCCGCACCCGCGCCTCCTCCGCCTTCTCCTTGTCCCACGGCACGCGCGTAACAGCATCGACAAGCCTCGTCAAAACCGCGTAGTCGATGAATTGCGAGATGTCCTTCTTCGTCGCGTCGAGGCCGGCACCGTCGGATTTGGAGGCGCGGAGGACGACGACGCGCGATAGAGCATGTGCAGCCTCGGCAAGCTGCCCGACGTCGATGGCGACGATCATGTAGTTGCCCCACATCCGCCAGTTTTCGTAGCTGAATTTCACGCCTTGCCGGAGAGCGCGGAACGCGAGCAGTTTGTTCTGGAAGGGGGTGGATGTGGGGTCTGAGGGGGCTTCTTCTTCGGTTGTCTAGAGGGGGTCGTTAGTTATGTAGCGTAGTTATGCAATGGAATAGACACACTTCATCCCCATTCTCCTTAGCCCCCATCCTCAAATACACACTCGCCAAATTATTCCAGCTCTCCCCATCCTCCTCATCAATCGCCACACACCTCCCAAACGCCTCCCTTGCCTCCTCCCACGCCTCCTCCCTCACCGCCGCACACCCCAACACAAACCAGCTCCGCCCAAGCATCGGATTAATCTTCACCGCCTCCCTCAAGCACCTCCGCGCCTCGCCGTACTCCCCCTTCGCGAAATGCAGTCCCCCTAAACTCCTCATCGCGCGCCCACTCGTGCCCCGGGAAACAGCCCACGCCTTCTCATAATGCTCTTTCGCGTGCTCAGGCTCAAGATCGCCGAGGAGACACCACAACTTCGCTTCCCGCGCCTTATCCCGCCTCGCCCCCCCGCCACCAACAACATTCCTCCTCTCCTTCCCCTTCTCAATCACCCTCTCCGCCTCCTCCTTCCGCCCCTCAATCAACTCCCTCACAATCTCCCTTCCCTTCTCCGGCCTCTCCAACAGGCCCCAACACCTCACCACCTCCTCCCACATCTCCAGCCGCTCATACACCTCTAACGCGCTCCTTATAACCCCCAACCCCATCAGCCGCCCCGCAAGCTCCGCCTCCAAAGCCCATTTCGACGGCACAGGCACGTCATGGATATACAGCAGCCTCTCCTGCAGCGTGGAGTCCGAAGTGGGCATCTGGTCCAGGAGCGCCTGGAGCTGCAATACAGCGCGTTCGGCGGTCCGCGTCCTGGATGCTTCGAGCCTCGAGCGGAGGAGGAGCGCCATGGTGTGGATCATCCAATTTTTGGGGTGGGAGAGCACGCGGGAGATGTAGGGCGTCATTTGGGTCGTTGTGAGCCCGTGGGCGGGGGAGGTGTTTTTCACGTTGAGGCAGAGGGAGAGGAGGATGCATTGGTCGAGGGGGTGGAGGGGCGGTTGCGCGGAGGGGGAGAGGTGCGCGAGGTGCGGGTTGGTGGTTAGGGTGGGGGTTTGGGTGGGGTTGGAGGGATCGGCGGAGGAGGACGTGAAGGCGGTTTGTTCGAGGAGAGTGTCGTCGTTTAGGGCGAGGGTGGTTGGCATGGAGGGTGCCGACTCAGGTGTCTTCTCATCCTGCGCCTCCTTCTCCCCACCCTGCGTAGGCTCCTCCTCCTCCTCCCCCTCCCGCCGCCTGCTCTCCGCCAAAAGCACCAGCTGACTCACATCCCACTGCTGAAACTTCGTCCGCCTCCCAAGCGCCCCCGTAAGCTCATACTCCAGCCCCATCGTCCTTGCGCTCCGCACAAACGCCCCCGCCGCAGCCCTGTCGTTCCCAAAATGGTGGTGGAGCAGCCCCTCCTCCAATATCAGCTGCCCAAGCAGGTCCACGCCCTTTTGGGCCTCGAGGTGCGCCTTCACGGGGCCCAAAGCGCCGAACACGGGCTCCGGGACAGCGGCCGGCTCGTCGAGGACGTATTGGTGCGTCGTGTGCGCGCGGAGGGCCCACCACGGGGCGGATTTGAGGTGGCGGAAGGGGTGTTCGGTGAGGATGCGCAAAGCGAGGCGCAGGAAGATGGGGTTCGTGGAGAGGTGGTACGCTGGTTCGCCGCCGTATGCGAGTTCCGTCGTTGCGAGATGGTTTAATGTCGCATCCGATGTGTCTATGTCTATGTCTATTTCCTCTGGACCGGAATTTTGGGTGGTGGGTGTGATGGTGAGGAGGGACGAAGGGCCCACATCCAAATCTGGCCCCGTCCAATTTTGTTGAATAAACGCATGTAAAAACGATATCCCGATGCATAATAATGAGAGCTCTTCTTCATAGCTTCCACTTCCTAGCGCCGCCGGGATATCGAGTAAATCAGAGATGCTATACCCCGCTTTGGGGGAAGACGTCAAGAGGCGTTTCGCAGCTGGGGAAGTGAGTACGGCGGGGAAGTGGCCTTGGGTGGTTTCATACGCCACGCTAAGCGGCTCGGGGAGCGACTGGGCGTCGGTGGGGGCGGTTTTGGGCCAGGTGGTTTGGATGAGAGACCATTCGGCTTGTTCTAGCGTCGGAATGGACGCTGTCATCGTTGGATGCAGCTGGGGTTATCCAAGGACAGAGCTCGAAGTCGGGAATATAAAAAACTGGGATTAGATTAGAAAGCAGATCGATTTGGGGGGACGTCACGTGCGGATGACGTAATGCACTTTTGATTAGAAAGGGTTGTATGTATGCGTGGGAATTTCGTTCGTACGGTGTATTTCATTTGTAAGTAGAATGAAGGGAAATGGAAGAACGAAAAGTAAAAAGGATGACCACCGCAGGGGTCGAACCTGCAATCTCCTGATGGCGAATAAATCGTAGTCAGACGCGATGCCATTTCGCCAGGCGGCCCATATGATTGGGGTCGGACGGAATACTTAGCCCGGGAGAATGACAAAGGTTGCGAGTATGTACTGTGGTTGTAAAAGCGTGAATTTAATAGAATTGTATGCATAGAAGTTTATTTAGGTACATATATATATAAGTCTTTCGGGATGTAGTCTAACATTGTTAGGTAGCGGAGGACGGCTGAGGGTTTCCTAAGGTCTTCTGTGCCAGGTTTAGCAGACCGAAAAGAATGAATCAATAATAGGAATGATAAAGACCGATGGGTGAATTCATAGCGTGTAATAATGGCAAGAAACAGGGCTCGAGGTCGAAAATTTGTGCTTAGAAGTTAGAACAGACCATGACAAAGAAAAAGAAACGTAAAACAAAACGATGACCACCGCAGGGGTCGAACCTGCAATCTCCTGATGTCGAACGAATCGTAGTCAGACGCGATGCCATTTCGCCAGGCGGCCAGATATTTAAGATTTGTCTAGGACGACCCCGGCAGGTCGAAGGCTTGTGGATGCGCTGTGATTGAAACGTCTAAAAAGGAGTCATACTTGTATCAAAAAAGACACGACTTGGCGACCAATCGCGAGTGCCAATACCCCGCATTGGGCCTGAAATATTGGCTGAAATAGCCCAGAAACTCCCTAAAGCAAAGAGCACAAGCATTTGACCTTTTGCTAGATGCGGAAATAAATTAAAAATGCATCTAGCAAAGTTTCGAGCTGGTCACAATACCCGGAGAGTCCAGGAGGCTTTCCTGATCTCTGAGAAAGTACACTGTGGGAGTGCCCTTCAGGCCACTGGGACAAGAAGAACTATACATGGGTCCACTGAGCAGTATACCATTCCACCATCAAGAATAGGGAGCCCCCCGTTAAAGGGCACTGTATAGGATGCCCAAAACCACTTCGGAGGCAAGCATAGTCTGAGTGAGGCGCGCATACTCACCGTGAATGAACAGGGAAGACTGCAGGATATAGCATGGGTTTGAGGACGACACCCTGAGAGCTTAAAGGCTGTGTGTAACTGCTTGAATATAAAAAGGGGAGCCAGACCGATATCGAAAAAGAACTTTAAGACACCACTATTACATCCAACAGCGACTGTCGACTCGGGCCCTGCCTAGCGCTGGCATCGACTGGAACGGCCCAGAAACTCCACTTAGGCAAAGATCACGCACTCGACCTTTTGCTAGATGCGGAGAAAAAATAAAATAAAGAAGGCGTCTAGCAAAGATTGCGAGCTGGTCACAATCCCGGAGAGTTTAGGAGGCTTTCGTGATCTCTAAGAAGGCAGTTGCTGAGAGCGAGAAGGCTATCAGGGGTCCATGCGATGTGCCCTTCCGTCATCAGAAATGGAGAGCCCGCCGTTAGAAGGGTGATGGATAGGACACCCATGATCACTGTAGAACAAGCAAGGTCTATATGAAGCGCACACACACTCACCGTGAAGCTATGTTAGTTGGCTTTAAAGACTCGCTGTGGTGGACCGCTGATGACCGTGACTCCTGTGTTAGAACTCAATATCATTCAAAGAAACAGTTTGTCATGTATCATGATCATTGAAGGGAAGAAGAGGACCTATGAGGGTTAGTCTGGCCGGATGCCGGAAAGGACGTTGGCTGCCTGGAGGAAAGGGAGATGGTGGTGGTAAGAGGAAAAGGAGCGATGGTCACAATTTGCGTCCCCTCTTCCTTTTATATGTTTCCAAGCAACGCTCACGTGTCCTCACGTGCAGTTCTGGATCTCTCGCTGAACCTAAACTTTATTTCGAGTTTCCAGGGTCCAGGTCGACTTCATAAGCAAATATTTGCATCCGGGGTTCGTAACTGCGAATCCCTGAAAGAATA
>KN837076.1:1994129-2037116 GCA_000827215.1 Sphaerobolus stellatus SS14
TTCCAGGGTCCAGGTCGACTTCATAAGCAAATATTTGCATCCGGGGTTCGTAACTGCGAATCCCTGAAAGAATACTCCGTTATGGAGACGATAAGCTAATAGAGTCGTTCTCAATTTGAGCCTGTAATACTTGTTCTTTGAAATGGGCCGTCGAAAGTATAAGGCGAGGGAATGAGAGGACAGGGATTGACTGACTCGGAAAGGAGGGGCGACATGGTGATGGTAAGAGAGAAAGGAGCGATGCCTGTAATATCAGCTTCTATTACCTCAGATATAAATATATGAATGCAGTAATACAAACGATGAGAAATGACGCCGTATTCTGGTAGACAAGTAAAACGCATAATTCTTGGCGTGTAAAAATGGCAAGACAGAACTATTCGTCGTGGTCGATTCAGAAATATTTTCAGGGGTAAAAAATTAAAAAAACAATGATGACCACCGCAGGGCTCGAACCTACATTCTCCTGGTTCGTAGTCAGATGCGATGCCATTTCGCCAGGCGGCCGATATATAGTTCTCCTGGCCTCCTACCCTCTTCCTCTCGCTTCTTCTACTATAACCTGTTCAAAATGATTCAGTCTCTTGAATAACCCTTTTCACGTTCTTAGACCTCGGATTCATTGAGCATGGGAATTCGGGAGGATGTCTACGCAAAACGTCAACTGATTATTCACATTCGCAAGGATAAAAACTCCTCACAGAACAAACCCCGCCTTCGGTGTTGTCGCATACTGTATTTCAAGGTCTTTTCTATTCTGATCTTTTGCATGTGAGAAATTGAAGGAGGAAAAAGACAGGCAGATTCCAACCAAAATGTATTCTCAGCCAGCAAACGTCCCGGACATACGCTTGAGAATTATATTGACTGAGCAAAATATCTCGATTCTAAGCAACTCATGATCACTTACCGTCTTCCAAATCCAAAGGTTCCGCTAATAGAAGGATCGGGTTCCGGATTCTCTCCTAGGAATCGTTTAGGCCTGAAGACGTTTGCCAGTTCCGTATAGTATTCCTCTGAACGAAGTAACCCCCAAGCATTCGGGAAGATAATGGACCCTTTGGGGATTCTCCATCCACGATATATGTCATCCTCCGTTACAGAATGTGGAACACCTGGCCCAGCAGCTGGATTCCAATTTAGGATTTCCTTAATTAAGGCTTGGAGGTATGGTGTGCGTGGGTGGTCTTCCAATGTTGGTAAACAAAATTCAGGTGAGTCCGGAGAACCTACAACGCTATCCAGCTCCAATCGAGCACGCTTTTGAATATCCGAACGTAGAATTAACTGGTGTATTAATGCATAAATCACAGCGACCGTTGTATCGGGACCAGCTAAAAGGAATAGATATTAAGTAAACTTGTGCCGGGAATATTGTATGTCCTTTCGCACCTGCATACATTGTTGCGTCTATTTCTCTGACATCATCTTCTATACCGGAGTCATCGCCTTCAGTCCTATCTGCCAAGGCCTGCTAGACTACACATGCTGTTCCTTTCTTGCTAGCCTACAAAAATGTGAGTATAATTATTCCTAACTTCACACGTTACTATTTCTCACTAACAATCTTTTCAAGTGCCGCATGGAACGGTTCTTTCAGTAATCGGTGGACCACAGGCCTGGTTTCAAGCTGCGCGAAACGTTTCCACCCTGCTCCTGGAAACCATGTGGGGGCCGTTTCACCAGAAAAATATAGGTAATTTACACATTGGTAAAATAATTGATCGAAGTTACTTACATATGGGAAGGAGATTCACCAAGTATTTTGGGTTCATACACTCATTCGCTTTCACCATAACCTCTTCGGCTACAGCAACAACTGGATCTTGCCCAGATTGTACGGTATACCCATAGGTAATGCCCAGCACTAAATTAGCAGAGGCATGTATTAGATGCTTCTTCAGATTTTCTGGATTGAATAGTAACAACCCAAGAAGCATACGGACAGAAGACGTCTGTCTTCATGCAAATACCTGCGTTATTGTCGTCGGGTTAGCGTATTGCGTGAATAGTCGGCGATGTCGTTTCCATCGCTTCGAATATCATAGATTGGAGAAAGGCCATCCCATGTCCATCCTAAAGACATACATTAAATGATTGGGTTGAACCACTTCTCGGACGACTCACAGTACAGGGTCAACGATCATCGGTAAAACTGGTCTATCGGAATAGATAATGCTCCGATGTTCCAAAAGCTCAGTACACGCCTTGATCGAATTTAAGAGGATCACGTGTTTGCCGAATGTGATAGCATGCGCAACGTCACCATATTTGTCTCCCCACTCTGCATACTTGACGTGTTCATAACTTGTAGACATGTCGAAGACATTGCCGATAAGGGGGAGACGCTTGGGTCCGGGAGGCAGGGGTAATATGTGTCGGTCCTTGAAGAAATAGTAGATGAAGGAAGCAGCAGCGTGGACCCATGCATATGAAATGTAACTCATTGTTGTGTCGAAAACTGTGGGGATAGAGGATAGATGGGCTGTAAGATGAAGGATATACGCGCTGAGAACCGCTTCGAAGCCTTAGTACAGTTAAGGCACGATCCTTGTCCCAACACTATGAAATCGGGCTCTCAAATATTTTCTTCGAAAGTCTTCAATGATATGTTTTGATGTTCAGATACTATACATATCAGAGTATGTTACATAAAACATTTGGATGATTTCACCAGTGTTTGGAGGTACTGACTTGGGAGAGAGTTACTGTCACAAAATGTGACACAAACCACTCCTTGTCCCAACACCCAATTGGCCTATCCTTGTCTTTAATATACATTAGTAACACTAATTAAGTTACCAATTAATCATATATGGCATATTATAAAATATTATTGTCAATATACATAGAATTATAACACTGTAGTATGTGTGCATGTGTGCATGTTGTATGGTAGTGTCACAATCTCATCACCTATCATCGGAAATTGATCATCCCACACCTGAATACCATTCAATGTTATATTTTCTTGGCAGGGTCTTCAATTTACAGTGCTATAGCCTTATTGTGTAAGATAAATTGAAAGTATTTGAGTGATTTAATGAGACCAAAGAGTCAAAATATTTTGGTTTGCCCGGAATATGCTCAATATCTCCCAGATTATGTGTTATATCTCAGGCAGCAGTAGCTCAATTGCTCCGCTTCTTTTTCATATTATAGTATAAATTATGATCATATTATTCAGATTAAAAAAATGACATAAAGTATGGAGAATGAGGCTCTAGGATATCCTGGGACAAGGAGTGGGCCTGGGATAAGGACCGTGCCTTGACTGTAATATGAATCCGAAGTTAAGTATGGCGGTGTCCTACCGTCTTTAATCGCAACTGCATATCTTACTTATAGCTATTATTGAACTTATGGCCGATAATCCCAAATTAAATGCTCTTGAAGCAGCAAGAACCCGAACCTATATCATTAGCTCTCTCAGCCACCGATATGCACCGTGACCACCAGATCCTCTCTGAAAAGAAACGTGAATAGCGGGAACCTCAATTTCCTATGAATTGAGTCTTCAAGTAAGGCATAGTCATAAATATAAAGGTCAATATTAATATTAATACTTGGCAAATAAAAATTGCCGAATTTGGCTCCGAATTCACTGACAGACCGCCAGAATAGCCACTATCGGACTGACATCTGACATCGTCTACTTAAGCCGAAATATCATAAGGGATAGAGCCAGATATGAATAAATAAATTAAATATTCCCTTGATATAATTATATAATTAGTTCGCTGATTCACATGGAATTTGATGTAACTTCTCCATCCTTGCATCAATTTCGTTTAATTCACCCTCCTAATGCCAGATAAATCTTATAGCTCAGTTTCTTGAATAATCCTTTCCATCTTGTTAGACCTTGGAGTAATTGAATAAGGAAAATCAGGAGGGTGTCTATATGCGGTCTATCAGGTCGTTGCTTACATTCTCAAACATGAATAGACTTACAGAGCAAATCCTGGCATTGGCGTAGTTTCATAGTCGATATAAATGACATTGCCACACTGATCTTTGACGTGCGAGAATTTGAAAGCAGATAAAAGACATGGAGGTCATCTAGTTGAAATTATTAATAATCCTCCATCGTAGGGAGGGCTCGCTTACCCATGGACCAGTTAATAATTAATAACTGTAGCGGCTCGAAAATGGTTAGTAAATAACTAAATTTTTCATACTTAAAAAAGAATGTTTATAGAGCGTTTCGAACCAAAGACCTCAGGAAATATGGCATTAGATGCTCAACATTCTACCGCTCGGCCACAAGGAGGTTACTAAGTTACTTGAAACGGACCTTTCTATTAAAGACATGGCAACTAGAGTATCAAAAAAATTAATAATAAAGATTATCGCGACAAAGACACGGGCGTCTACGACTGGGCAATAACAATACTGGTTGTATTAATACTTTCGATTATTCCACAATTAATAATATCCATTAATCTTTCCGATTATTGTACTATTAATCCTCCATTAATCCTTGCCCGTGCACTTTAAGGTGTTTTATCATAATTAATAATTGCAATATCCAGGGATTAATGCTTTTTCCCTCTTTTTTTATAGGTTGTTTGGCGCGCCTGCTGTATATGTAAAACAATTTTTTACAATATTTTAATAGTCACCATGGTGCAGTGGCTTGGCCTGTCTCATTTCGCTGTTGGGTTGTGGGTTCAAACCCGTGACTACGTAATTTTTTGGTTGTTGACTATTACTATTAACCGATTAATAATGAGACCGCAACCCCACCTGGTAGGATTAATCTTATCCTTCAGTTATTAATTATTAACTGGTCGCTGGGTAAGCGAGCCCATCCTACGCTGGGGGATTATTAATAATTTCAGCTAGAGTATGTGAGACATGCTGATTCTAACCAAAGCATATTTTCAGCCAGCAGACGCCCAGGGCATACTCTTGAGATATACATTGTCAAGATATTCTTTGAATATTCTCCAATTCTGAGTACTGGTAAATACTTACCGCCTTCCAAATCCAAAGGCTCCTGTAACTGCAGGATCAGCTTCCGGATTCTCTCCTAGGAATCGCTCAGGCCTGAAGATTCCTGGTTCCTTGTAGTATTCTTTGGAACGAAATATTCCCCAAGCATTTGGAAAGATGATGGATCTTTTGGAGATCCTCCACCCACGATATTCGTCTTCCTCCATTACAGCATGTGGCAGACCTGTTCCAGCAGCTGGATTCCAGCGGCTGGATTCCAGCATAGGATTTCCTTAATGAGTACAGCCAGGTATGGTGTTTGTGGACGGTCTTTCTACACCGGTAAACGAAATTCAGGTGAGTCTGGAGAGCTTACAACACTATCCAGTTCTATATGGACCCGACTTTGGATCTCAGGATGTAGAATGAGCTGAAGAATTAACGTATGGAGGACAGCCACTGTTGTATCAGACCCGGCCAAAGAGATAAGCGTTATTAGTTGAGCTTGAAGGAGTATTCGATATGGTGCTTCCTACCGGCATACAACACTGCCGCAACTTCCTTGATATCCTCTTCCACGCTGGGGTCACGACCTTCAGCCCGATTAACCAGCGCTTGCTGGATGAAAGATGCTGATGCTTTCCCTATAGCCTGAAAGGAGAGGTATAAGAGTGTGATATTTCACAGATAGGCCTACTGACAATGTTTTCTCGAGCTTTATCGAACGGTTCACTCAACAACCGGCGTGCCAAGGGTCTGCATTCATTCTGAGCGAAACGTTTCCACCCTGCTCCTGGGAACCACGTAGGAATATATTTCACTAGCAAAGTCTAGGTATCTCTCAGTGACATAATCCAATAATAGTGGAGATTTCACGTACTTATGGGAAGAAGATTCACCAAATATCTCGGTTGGAAAGCCTCATTTACTTTCACCATAGTCTCTTCAGCCAGTTCAACGATTGGATCATGCACAGATTGTACTATCCATAGGCCATCCCAAGTAATGAATTGGCAGAGACATACATCAGATTTCTTTTTAAATTCTTTGGATCGGAAACCAGCAGCCTAAGTAGCATCTACCCGACAGACATTTGTCTTTCTAATAAAACTTTTGTTATCGCCGTTGGATTTAAATGACGTGTAAGCAAACGACGATGTCGTTTCCGCTTAGAATACCGCATAGCCGCGAAAGACCATCCTGCATCTATCCTAAAGTATGCCAGCTTCCATGAGAGGTTTTGTTTGAATAACTCCTTAAACCTACAAATTAGGGTTGTCCATCATCGGTAGGGACGGCCTATCAGAATAGATGGCGCTCCGTTGCTCCGAAAGATCAACACAGGCCTTCGTCGAATTGAGGATGATTATGTATTTTCCAAGGGCAATGACATGTACAACGTCACCATATTTGTTTCCCCAATCCGCATAATTCATGCATTCGTGATGTGAAGGCAGATCAAAGACGTTTCAGATAAGGGGAACGGGCTTGGGTCCGGGAGGCAGGGGGAATTTGTGTCGGTCCTTTAGGAAATAGTAGATGAAGGAAGCAACAGCGAGGATCCATGCGTATGAAATATAACTCATTGTTATGTTGAAGATTGTGGTAATAGACGGTATATGAGCTGCAAGATGAAGGATAGACTCAGTGCTGGGAACTGCTTCGAAGTAGTCCTATGAATCTGAAGTTAAGTATGGCGGAGGCATCCGAAGGAATCCCAACTCTCTTAAGCCGCCCGATCTTCTCTGACGACTGGGGTATATCTTCCCATTCATGGCTGTTTTGAGTTCGTGTGGAAGTTGATGCTTCAAATAGCTGGCTTTTGACTTTGTTATGGGCCAGTAGTGACTTATGTGTAGTGACCAGCTTCTCTTTGATAGGAAACAAGAATAGAAAGAACCTCACTATGAATGCAATTTTCAGGAAAAAGCATAGCCATAATTGAAGGTCAATAATAAGATTAAGCTTGAGAGAATAAATAGCACAATTTGGCTAGGAGGTCAGTGGGAGACCACCAAAATTAGCCGCTATCGTGACTGATACTGTCATTTGACATCGTCTAAGTTGAAATGTCATGAGGGAAGCAAGAATCACTGATTCTTATTTCTCACACTCTCCATAACTATATCAGTTCGCTGATTCACATGAAACCGATGTGCCTCCTCCAGGCTCCACCTTTCAATGTAACTGTTTCGTTTAATTTATTGACATTTTACTGTTACTCAGATACAGTTTATAATGACTCCGTTTCTTGAATGATCTGTTCCACACTCTTTGACCTTGGAGTAATTGAACAAGGGAAATCAGGGGGATGCCTATATGCAGTCTATCAGATTTTTGCTTCAATATGCAATCATAAGAACCTTACAGAATGAATCCTGGCATTGCCGTAGTCGCATAGCGGATATCAACGATTTTTCCATTCTGATCTTTGGCGTGCGAGAATGTAAAAGCAGCTAAAAGACATGCCGATTCCAACCAAAGCATATTTTCAGCCAGCAAACGTCCAGGGCATACACTTGAAAAATACTTTGTCAAGATATTCTCCAAATTCTGAGTACTAGTAAATACTTACCGCCTTCCAAATCCAAAGGCTCCGCTAACAGCGGGATCAGCTTCCGGATTCTCTCCTAGGAAACGCTCAGGCCTGAAGATTCCTGGTTCCTTATAGTATTCTTCCGAACGAAGTATTCCCCAAGAATTTGCAAAAATAATGGATCCTTTGGGGATCCTCCATCCACGATACTCGTCTTCCTCCATTGCAGCATGTGGGACACCTGACCCAACAGCCGGATTCCACCGTAGGATTTCCTTAATAAGTGCTTCGAGATATGGTGTCCGCGAGCGATCTTCCCATATTGGCAACCGAAATTCCGCCGAGTCTGGAGAGCCTAAAACACTATCCAGTTCCCGATGGACACGCTTTTGGATCTCGGGATGGAGAATGAGCTGGAGAATTAATGCATGGATAACAGCGACTGTTGTATCAGAACCAGCTAAAGAGGACGCAGTAAGCGTTGAGTACTTAAACTTAGGTCTATATGCCTCGTCTGACCTGCATACATCGTTGCCGCAACTTGCTTGATATCCTCTTCCGCGTTGGGGTCACGTCCTTCAGCCCGATCTGTGAGTGCTTGCTGAATGAAAGATGCCGATGCTTTTCCTCTAGCCTAAGAGGAGAGTTATGAGTCATATACTATTTCGCAGATAGATCTACTGACAATTTCCTCAAGAGCTTCATCGAACGGTTCATTCAACAATCGGCGCGCTAATGGTCTGCATTCATACTGAGCGAAATGTTTCCAGCCTGCTCCAGGGAACCACGTCGGGGTATATTTCACTAGTACAATATAAGTATTTTCAGTGAAATAATTGGAGACCTCACGTACTTATGGGAAATACATTCACCAGATATTTCGGTTGGAAAGCATTAGTCAACTTCGCCATAGTCTCTTCCGCCAGTTCAACAATTGGATCATGTCCAGATTGTACGGTGTATCCATAGGCGATCCCAAGTAATAAGTTGGCAGAGACGTGCATCAGATTCTTTTTTAAAGTCTTTGGATTGGAAACCAGCAGTCTGAGCAGCATCTGCACGGCAGACACCTGTCTTTCTGAGAATACTTGTGTTATCGCCGTTGGGTTTAGATGATGAGTAAACAAACGACGATGTCGTTTCCATCGCTTAGAATACCGCATAGTGGAGAACGACCATCCTGCATCGATCCTAGAGTACTTCCATTAGAGATTTTGCTTGAATAACTCCTTAAACCTACAAAGTCGGTTCGTCTATCATCGGTAGGGACGGTCTGTCAGAGTGGATAGTGCTTCGTTGTTCCAAAAGGTCAATGCAGGCCTTTGTCGAATTGAGGATGATTATATGTTTTCCAAGCGCAGTGACATGCACGACGTCACCATATTTGCTTCCCCAGTCTGCATACTTGAGGTATTCGTGACTTGTAGGTAGATCGAAGGCATTGCCAATCAGCGGAAGCGACTTCGGTCCTGGAGGCAGAGGTAATTTGTGCCGGTCCTTTAAGAAATAGTAGACGAAGGCAGCAGCTGCGAGAATGCATGTGTAGTAAAGATAAGAACTGGCCAACGTACCCATTATTCTTTCGAAGGCCTGAGTCCAAGGATAGCCTTCGTGGAGGGGTTCGCAGAGGAACTGATAGACGTGCTCATGGGAAGTTTTCGGAGTAAATATCATTAATCCTAAGCTATGGTAAAGGTGTGATTCCCACCATTCAGTCGCCTCTCCACTTTTCAATTATATTACAGATCTTTTTGAATATTTATTGCATTTCATTCATTTAATGAACATTGATGGAAGCATTGTCATGATTCTATTACTTACTTAAATAGAACCTGGATCGGGGGGAAATAGGACCCCCGAATATCCTAATAAATTCCGTGTCCAGTTCCGGACACTTTTTGAATTTCACGCCTTGAGGCAGTGGGTTTTCCGGACACAAACCCGGCGCTAAAGGCCCTAGGCTAGGGTCGATTTCCAGATATAAATCCAGCCCCATGTCGAAGGCCATGTCCTTTCCGGACATAAATGCCTGTGGGTTAGTAGTATAATATAAGTTTATAGTCGATGATCCTTGGAGGTAGGTCGGTCGAATCTTGCTGATGCTCATTTTAATGCGGACCCTCTGTTAAGTCCGTAGAAGAAACTATCGACTCGACAGAAGGCCAAAACCAAGGATGGGGAAGATGAGAGTGACTAGAAATGGATGGGAGATACCTGAATCAAAGTCAGATGCATTCATAGGTGCCTGTCAATGAGTTAATATTACAGATATATGATCTTTATATTTTTTAGAATATTTTATTTATTTTATAGGCCGTGGTCAAATTCCGGACACATGTCCGGAGAACCTACAACGCTGTTCAGTTCCAATTGAGCACGTTTTTGAGTATCCGGACGTAGAATTAACTGGAGTATTAATGCATAAAGCACAGCGACTGTTGTATCGAAACCAGCTAAAGAAAATAGACATTAAGTAAGCTTGCGCCGGGAATATGTCCTTTCGCACCTGCATACATTGTTGCATCTATTTCTCTGACATCATTTTCTATGCCGGGGTCATCGCCTTCAGTCCGATCTGCCAAGGCCTGCTGGACTATACACGCTGTTCCTTTCTCGCTAGCCTACAAAAATGTGAGTATAATTTTTCCTACTCGCACGTTACTATTTCTCACTAACAAGCTCTCCAAGTGCTGCATCGAAAGGTTCTTTCAGTAATCGGTGTATCACAGGCCTGGCTTCATGCAGCGCGAAACGTTTCCACCCTGCTCCCGGAAACCACGCGGGGAAATATTTCACTAAAGAAATATGTGTAATTTACATATTGGTGAAATAATTTATCGAAGTTACTTACATATCAGAATGACATTCACCAAGTTTATGGTTTGAAGCCTTCATTCACTTTCACCATAGCCTCTTCGGCTACAGCAACAACTGGATCATGCCCAGATTGTACGGTACACCCATAGGTAATGCCCAGCACTAAATTAGCAGAGGCATACATTAGATGCCTCTTCAGATTCTCTGGGCTGGACAGTAACAACCCAAGAAGCATACGGACAGAAGACGTCTGTCTTTCTGCAAATACCTACGTTATTGTCGTCGGGTTGGCGTATTGCGTGAATAATCGGCGATGTCGTTTCCATCGCTTCGAATATCACAGATTGGAGAAGGCCCATCCCCCGTTCATCCTAAAGACATCGATTAAAGACTGGGTTGAACCACTCCTCGGACGACTCACGGCATAAGGTCATGGACCATCGGTAAAACTGGTCTATCGGAGTAGATAGTGCTCCGTTGTTCCAAAAGCTCAGCACAAGCCTTGATCGAATTCAAGACGATCACACATTTGCCAAATGCGGTAACATGCGCAACGCCACCGTATTACTATTTGTCTCCCCGCTCGGCATACTTGACATATTCATAACTTGTAGGCATGTCGAAAACATTTCCGATAAGGGGGAGGGGCTTGGGGCTTGGGTCCGGGAGGCAGGGGTAATTTGTGTCGGTCCTTTAGGGAATAGTAGTAGATGAAGGAAGCAGCAGCGAGGATCCATATGCATGGAATATAACACGTTGTTCAGTCGAAGACTGCGACAATAGAGGGTAGATGGGCTGGAAGGTGGAGTGCTGGGAACTGTTTCGAAATAGTAACATGAATCCCAAGTTGAGTATGCCGGAGACCTCTCACCGTCTCTAATTACAGGTACATATCTTCGTATTTATAGCTTTCATTGAGCTTAAGGATGATACTGCCAAATGGAATAAGTACATGCAATAGCTTGAAGCGGCGAGAACCCCAACTACTGTCATCAGTTCTCAGCTACCGATGTGCACCGTGACCACCCTAACCCTACGTGAATAATAATATTAGTATAAGTAATCCACGTCAGATGTTGGATCCGAAGTATAAGGTTCTACTTCCGACTTTCACAAGGTTCATATAATAGATGGACAAGCGAATAATCGGGAGTGGATAGAAGAAAAGAAAGAAAAGTAGAGGTCCTTTCTCGAAGTGGCTAACACCTCAACAAGGCAGGGAACTCCCATCTCCCTCCCGTTCCAGGGAGGACTGAGAAGGAAAATAGTAGAAAGAAAGTAAATGAAAGAAAAAAGAAGAAGAGTAGCTTTCTCGAGCAGGATGTGGCCAACAGCCTGACGAGGAAGGGACCCTCATCTCCTCGGGCCCAGGGAGAACTGAAAAGACAAGAAACGAATAATAATAAAGAAGAAAAGAAAGACGGGGACTTACGAGACGAGACAAGCAGAAACGAGAGACCGGAGACGAGCACTAAGAAGAAATAAAACGAAAAAATAAAGGCCAGTATGAAGCTCAACCCAAAGGGAACGACAGGGACTGGGTGACTGCTAGCACATAACCTCAAGCGCATCGGGCAGCTGGCAGACAAGACAAGTAGTATCTCGCCAGCCCAGGAAACTCGAAGTGTTGTATGACAGCCACGTACAGAATGAGGACAGCCCACCAACGTATTTAGTAAATAGTCACAGCACGCAATGGGCCAGCCCGTGGAAAGTAAAATGGAAGCGAAGAGATCCAAGAAACGAGAAAAAAGGCAATGAAATAAAGACCAGTATGAAGCTCAACCCAAAGGGAACGACAGGGACTGGGTGACCGCCAGCACATACCTCAAGCGCATCGGGCCAGGTGGCAGGCAAGACAAGTAGTATCTCACCAGCCTAGGAAACTCGAAGGCGTTGCATGACAGCCTGTACAGAATGGGGCCCGCTCACCAACGTATTTAGGGAACAGTCGCAGCACGCGGTGGATACTGGCTGTCGAAAGTAAAAGCAGAAGAATATAAGAGGGGATGGAGTGAGAGGAGGCGAGGAGAAGGCGAGATGGTGGTAGTAAGAGGGAAAGGAGCGATGTCTATAAACGCCCACCCTCGTTCTCCTTTATACTCTGAGGGTGCGGTCCTCAAATTTTGGTTCCGAGGCGGGTGCGGTCGACCCCTCAGGTATTTAATTGCCTCGTCAATATTGTTGCAAACTGAGCATGAATCAAATAAGAATATAAGGCGGCGCTCCTCGTTGATCTATAAGTCCCCTTTAGTACACTTATACCAGGAATGACAGACCAAATCAATGGCTGTCAGTATTGGTCTGAGTAACGCATCACAAACTTGAATCAGTATCAATAGACCTCTTTTTGACTACATCTTCGCAAGAAAAACTTGACCAACGGTGATGAAAGCCGAGCGAGTATAGACTTCTTAGAGGTAAATAAATCCGATGGGAAGGGAAAGCCGTTTTTTTGCCCGTTGGAGTCTTCCATTCCTACTTCTGCAAAGCCCGAATCTTCCAATTTCCAAGGCATCCAAAATTCGTGCACGGTACCATTTTTAAGTCTTTAGATGGCAAAAGCAAAACGACGACCACCGCAGGGGTCGAATCTGCAATCTCCTGATTTAACCACAAATTCGCAGTCAGACGCGATGCCATTTCACCAGACGGCTAGATGTTTTGAGAAAGAGGGTGTGCGCCCCCTCTGGATTTCGTAGAATGAGTATGTCTGACAGGGAGGTTGGAATTCGGTTGAGGATTCTTATCTTTTAGAAGAGAGATCATTCGACCTTGGAAGCGACTTTGTGGATGGATGGACTTATAAGAAAATGGGTTTGTCAGTTTTGTAAGCCATTTTTTGCCTGTGGAAAATGCGTGGGGACTGATTCAAAGTTTGTGTAGAAAAGAAACGCGCAAAAATAATTACCACCGCAGAAGTCAAACCTGCAATCTCCTGGTGTCAAACAAATCGTGGTTAGACGCGATGCCATTTCGCCAGGCGGCCGTTATGTTGCGATTCAATATATAGCTCAGCCCCCGTATACCGGCGGCCTCAAAATTAACTCCTTTAGCCGAACGTCATTATATCCTTTTTGAGCCCTCCATCGTTTAGGCTCTGAACACGGCTATTATCCATCCTAACCGGTCAAATAACATCCAAAGTATTTTTATAAGCCCTAAACTTATTTATGCTCGCCAGAACCTCAGCGTATTCAGACTTATAGACCCAATGACGAACCTTCCATTCCCCAACCCCATTCCTCGCACTTCGTTTCCAGCATATCCAGATCCCGCTGCGCACAGTATCATGACCAACTACGTGAACGGTGTGAGGATGAATGTTATGCAGCAGACACGGGCCAATGCTTTCGGCAGGATGGGCCACGGAGGTGGATCTTTGCTGGGAGGAGGTTCTTCCCATCACGGATTTGGTGGTGGCGGCGGCGCTGGTGGTCATGGCAGTGGCTCGAACAAATTCATGTACAAAGCTGGGGCAAAGATACTGACAAAATTGGTTGGAGGCGTCTTTAAAGCTGCTACAGGAGGAGGGCTTGGAGGAAGTGGTGGTGGGTTTGGTAATAATTTCGGAAATAATTTCGGAAATAACTTTGGAAATGGAGGAGGGTTCGGAGGAGGAGGTTTGAATGGGTGTTAAGGTCGAAGATTTTGGATTGGGTATTTATGTTATGGTTATTCGTTTGGTTTTGTGTTTTTAGAGCTACGTGTGCTAATTGTAGGTTATTTCCAGAAGTGAGATATAAATGACTCACTACAGATGCGCAACATTCGGAGAATAATCTTAGCTCCGCGGTCGGCCTCTAGAGTCTATTACCCAGAATTTCGGTGACTTTGCCTTCGCTGACGGGAGTCTTCAGGCGGCAATTCGTTATAATTAGCAATTCGTCGACACGACATTTCAAAGCGTTCGTAAAGTTCTACTTGCCATGGCGTAGTGCGACAGATGTTGTCGCCGTCAAGATACAACAGAGCAAGCACTGACGTTATATGCCACCTTGTACATACTTATGTCGAATTCTCCCGGGAAGAAGATACTCGGTTATTTAATTCGGGACAATCAACGGCATTTCAGGAGCAATTCTGGCGCTGGATACTGTGCACAACAATGTTGTCTGTAGAGGTGTCTCGAGTGCAGTAGTGTCATTTCCGGGAATAACGAGGAGTCTCCATATGAGTCGATTCACTAAATATCCGGAATAAGCTTCAGGTACAGCAATTCAGTCACGGTGGCTGGGGTAATATTGCCTGTGAAAAGAAGACGATCAAGTCATGTTTAATGCATGGATGAGCTTCGACACTTACAATGGTCTCACGAAAAGCTTTCTTGTCAGTGGAGAGCTTCCGCAGTCGAGGTGGAAATAAGACACCCTGATTTGACGGACCTGCATAAGGTTGCATTGCTGGCAAGACAAACTTGAGTCAAAATGTTTACAAACTGTAGCGCGAGCCTGTCGTATTGTCTTCATATACTAAGTGCAATCCAGATATAACATTAAAGACCCCAATAATAACGGAGATTTGTTAAAACTCAGGAACGTTTACAAATTGGGAGCCAATGTGTAGCGGTACATATCAGCCCATAGTAGTAAATTGATCAGCCCATTAAGCGCTGTATAGGTTCCCACCTTGACCTCCTCCCCCTGCTATGCCAGACGAATTCGTCGTCGCCCAGCACGATTTCGCGCCAGAACATGACGACGAGATCGACTTCAAGGCTGGCGACCTTATCCTGATAGTCGAGAAGGACGATCTCTACGGTGACGGATGGTGGCAGGTATGCAACACAATTACGTCGATGATGACCTTTTCATGTACTAAATGTTGTCTAGGGCCGGAATCCCTCAGGAAAGACTGGCTTATTCCCGCAGAGCTACACCAAACCATGGGATGGTGCTGCCAATGCACCAGCGGAGGTGCATTCTCCGACAGCATTACATACCTTGGACGAAGAAGAAGAGAGTCCGGTTGCGGCTGCCAATATTTCTCGTCCCGAATCCACTTCAGAGCCTCCAGGAAATACTGTCATGTTTGCTACTCTGACAGACGTCGAAAAGGCCATTCAACAGCTCGGTGTAACCCGTGATACCGACACCGATGCTGCCCGCAGCTTCTCGTTCGCGAGCGTGGACACCGAAACTGAGACAGAGGAGGAAGGAGACCATGATGAGGGTGATGCGCAGGAGTTCAGGAAGGCTTTGGCGGAACGTGCGGAGAGAGTTAACGCACGAAAAGCTCAAGAGCAGATTGAGGCAGATAAGGGCACTGGAACACTGGGCTTTTTACGGAGAAGATCTAGCTCGGATATCGCAATTCCACCCCCTATTGACGTCGAACTATCCGATGAAAGCGACGCGGATGATGAAGACGAGGAGGCAGTGAAGAAAAGACACGAACACGAGGTGCATCCAATTCACCACAAATATACCGCATCGAGTTCTACCGCAAGGTTAACGGATGAGAGTGCCGCCACGAATACCCCTCGTCAACCGTCCTCACCTATTCCTCCTGAAGCCACTATTGTCCCTCCGGCGATTATTGCTGCTCCGCAACCCCAAACACCCACTACCGCAACTGCGCCGAGCTTCCCTCTCTCCCTCTCTCCCCCTTCCCAGCCGCCATTCGTGCGACCTTCACATATAGAGGAGCTCGAAGCTGTCGTTACATCTCCGGCCCCCGACCCTCGCCATGCTGCTCAACCATCACCCAGCAAAGTTCCTCTTCCAATGTCTCCACCACCCGTTTCTGGACTTTCCACCGGAACTACCATAGCACTCATCCCTACCCATGATGCCGACACGCCTAAAGCTGTTAAACAAGAAGTATCGCCACCTCAGAAAGCGGAAGACCGTATCCGTACAGAACAGACGCCCTCGCCGTCTCCCGCACCAGAACCGCCTGTCCAAGTTGCTATTCAAGCTGCTGCTCGAGCTGCTACCCCTGCCCAGGTTCCGGCTGCCGAGGTTCTCCCTACGCCTAGCCCTGCACCCGTTGCAGCACCAGCGGTCATGCAAGATACGTTTAAGCAAATACATCCTTCCGAGTGGACCGTAGAACAAGTCGTCGAATGGTTGAAGAGCAAGGGCATTGACGATGGCACTTGTTCGAAGTTTGTTGGTAAGTAGCGAATTTGGGGTGTAAAAGTGTACGAACAAAATTGACAATCAATTTCAGAGCATGAGATCAGTGGTGATGTTCTACTCGAACTCGACGTTTCCATCCTGAAAGAGGAACTCGGCATCACTGCCTTCGGAAAGCGCATGCGTATTGCAAACGCCATTATCGAACTCAAACGACCCTCATCAATCTCCTCTGAGCCAAATCCTTCACCGCCGATATCCCATGTGGGTGGCTTTAGCCCATTAAATGGAACACCTGCTGTCGGCGGAACTAACGGTCACCCGGGGCCACATACCAATGGTAATGGCATGGAATACCCGTATACCTATTCACACCCTGCAAGTCTAAATATGACGACGAATGGAGGAAGGATTGATGAGGGTAGCGTAAGTGCATTCTCTGGGATCACTGAGGATGCCCTGAAAGTTCCGGTGCGTATTTCGATGCCTTTATTTATACTCACATTTAATCATGTTGGTTATTCATTTTCAGAAGCTCCGTCCTGCACAACTTGCATTATCTTCACCAAGTGAGGGGGCTTTACCAATTGCCCAACCCACGCAGATTCTGGAAGAAGATGATACGCAGGAAATTACGAATGGAACTACAGTCGACGAGCGTGGAGTTCAAAGCGAGGTATGCATAACGTTCTTTGAGAATGACGAGTATATTAATGTAATGACTTTCTCTTTAGACCGAAACACCCCTCTCAAGCAGCACATTCCCCTCTCGCCGCCGCCGTTTCTTAGGTCTTTCCACGGAGTCCAGCTCATCCCGTGGATCTAAAGATCGCAAATCCTCCGAAATCACCAGCATACCCAACAGTCCTGCGTTGCGCGACGAGAAAGATAGCAGGAAGAGCCCCAGTTTGCGACCGAGTGCCAGCATGGAAGATACCCCCTCGGGTGGTAGACACCAGAAAGGAAAGAAGAGCGTAGATGGAACGTCGGAGAAGTCCAGCACTCTTCGCCCAATCCCTAAGGTCAGTGGGGGCAGCGAGAGGTTGAGCTTTTTCTCTGCCACGTTAGGGAAGGGAAGGAAGCCCGCCCCGAGGTACTCTGTGTAAGTGTTCATACGCTGGTGGAAAGGGATACCCACTGATGATGACGATACATGCAGCTATGACGATTCAGTCCCATCTGCGGCAGCCATAGAGAAGCCGCCTCGTAGCATCTCGCGGTTCATCACTCCCAGCCGAAAGAGTGCTCGTCCTGGCACGGCTCCCGCCGGGGTCCCGCTTCCTTTCGGTAGCAAAGACGGCTCCAAAGACGACACTCAGCTTGGTAGCGTTCGTGAGGGTAATCACTCCTTGCTTCGCAAACGCAATATCTCCACGGTCGGCACTCCGCCTACTACGCCGTCGAAGACGACGAAAGAGGAAGTAGTTGACCCGATTCATGCCACTGAGGCTAATGGATCGGTGCATTTCGAGCCTGGGTTGAGCGTGCTGGAGCAGATTGGAGAGCCTGATCATGCTGGATGGTTGAGGAAGAAGGGAGAGCGATACAATACTTGGAAGTTGCGGTACTTGGTTTTGAAGGGCCCGCATCTCTATTACTTGAGAAGTAATAGTCGGACGGTAAGTGTTACTTCTGCATTTGATGATACTCATTTTCTCAAACCGTTTCTCGTTACTCTAGGAGATCAAGATTAAGGGCTATATACCTGTGCAGGGATACAAGGTCATCGTGGACGAGAATCTCAATCCTGGGAAATATGGATTCAGGCTCGTCCATGAGACTGGGCCCGCGCATTACTTCAGTTCGGACGAACAGTTCACAGTGCGAGAGTGGATGAAGTCTCTCATTAAGGCCACAATTGATAGAGATTACTCCAGTACGTCATCCTGCTTTTGATCTCCATATCATATCGTTAAGCTAAATTCGTTATCTAGAACCAGTCGTGTCATCTTGCAACATTCCCACTATACCCCTTACAGTTGCGCAGGCAATGAACCCTGCGCCCCGGCCCCCATCACCGACCCAGCGGGACGCGACCCAGAAAGCCCTACGTCGCGAGAACCCAAACCAACTCTCCAGCCGTGATGCCCGTGTGCTCATGGGTCTTCCTAACGGTGAAACCAACGGTGTGTCGCTGGCGGTTTATAATACGTATAATGTGGAGACCGCGGTTGGACCGGCGCCGCCGCGGCCTTCGCGTCTTGCACCTACGCCTGTCACACCCGTTACATCCAGTGTGAACGTGAATAACGGGAGTGTCAAGAATGGTCCCCCGGGTGGGATACAGACACATAAGCGCGGAAGTGCGAGTGTAGACTCGCGGATGGATCCTGTAGGCATTTTGACTTTTCATGGATTTGGTCGATTATAGCTCATGCATTGTTGTTTTGTTTTGTTTCTTCATTTCATTTCATTTATTACAATGTTTCGTTTATCTGACAGGCGTCCGAAGCAGAATTAATCGAATGGGCGAACACCCTGTTAGGGGAGCAATACCGAATTCGAGACGTCACGAGCGACCTTACGAATGGGCTCTTGTTCTTCCGTCTGGCCGAGGCAATTACAGGACGGCCGACTGAGCCACCAGTCGCGGATTCGGTATTTAAGGACGAGAATAATATCGAGGGGATGTTCAAGCTTTTTGATTATCTACTAGACAACGAGGTGTAAGTGGATCTTTCTGTTCTTCTTTTTCTGATGCATTCTTTGCTTCGTTCTTCTTCTTCTAAAGTCTATTCCGTTTCTTTCTTATCCTCTCATGATCGAACCATGCTAATCCGTTCTTTCTCGTGCCATTTCCAGGAAGGTGGGCGGCGTGAGCATTAATGATATCAAGCAAGGCCGAGTGGACAAGACATTGCAGTTGCTAAAGGCCTTGAGAGGGTGGAGTGAGAAGCGGAGATCTATTGCGAAATCGATAGGGAAGAGTATTGGGTCGGCTGGGCCGTGGGTGGCTATGGAAACTGGGGCTGTTAACTGGTGATGAGGTTGGCGTATCTTTGGGGAATATTTTTATGCGAATTTCGAGCAATGTTGCTCTTCAATCTTTTGGTTATTATTTCATAGTATTTCTATTGCATTGGAGTGGATTTCGACAAATACATATGTAGGACTATTATCTCGGAAACTCTGTTGGGTTGGACAGCCGTTTTATGACTGGTTACCTATTCATTCATTCATTCTTGTACTAACTTGGTATTTCATTTCGCACAGTCAGAAAGGCTATGTAGATAATGCTTCTTGATCTCTCATAGCCCACGCAGCCCCAATGGGATCGATTGCAATGCAGAGAAGATAATCATCGATAACAACTCCGACTTGATAACAAATATAAATAAATGTACAGGTCTACTTTCTTTGGTGGCTACATTCAGTACAAGTCAAGAACGTTTTTGAGACAGCGGCTTCGCTCGCTTTGAGCAGGGAGAATATTCACTATCTACATTTGGTGGTGCTGGGCGTGATGGAGAATCTCGTAGTCGAATATTAGAATATCCTTGATGATATTAATACTATGTAAGTACAACGTCTATATAGCATTTCGGTGAATAAAAACCTATTGGTCTTTGAATTTTTATGAATCTTCAAAAACAAAATTGTCAAAATAAGCTGCCCCAGAGAGGCTCGAACTCTCGACCTTCCGATTTGTTTCGCAACCGACCCTCGAACTGAGGAACGATTTTGAGTAACAGTCGGACGCTATAGCCAACTAAGCCATGCGGCATACGCTTTATTCGGAAGGAACTTGGCGTCACTACGAGGCACAAAAATACTCCCTCCCGGCCACGGAGCTTTCCGATGTCTTCAGGCCGTTCTATTCCTCGTCTGGTCCCGTTATCGTGTTTCCGATGTACAAATCCCATGCGTCGCGCTCTTCGTCGTCGATGGTCGTACACGGCAAATCCCGTGCGACTCTACATCTGCTCCTTTACTATACACCTGATTTATCTTGTGCTGGCCTCAGGCTCGTCCAGTGTCCACTCCAGGAGCGTCGAGTGCATGTCACGGTTCACCTGAGCGATTTCTCAAACCCTCGCTGGTTGCATGCCACATAGACTACCGCTGCTGCCACCCGCTCACCCTATACCGTGAACTTTTCCGCCTGAATTGTTCCGCCGCGCAGACCATTCAGCCGTGGCAGAGCTGATCTACGATTTGAGAATCCGAAATCACGGTACCTCGATTCGTCAAATCTGGTACCTTTCTGTGCATACTCTACTTCACTCTCTCCCTTCTCCGCCTCTTGCGACAGACGTACTGCTGATACCACGTTGGTTTCACGGGCGTCTGGGCATTGGGTGGCTGCGCCCATAGCTTGGATCCGTGGGTAGGCAGCAATCCGGCATTCCGTGTTGAGACCCATGCCGGTTGACTCCCGAACTTTCCAGAATATTCGAACTCCGCACTTTTCTACGAATTCGGACTCGGACTCGGATCTGCTTTTCCGCCTGAGTCATTAAGAAAGTACGCGTAAGTTCTAGTAAATACTTGAAAACGGAAGAAATTATGTCTGAGGCTTACGTGTAGTGCGCGGCGAACCAGGGTCTGAGGGGTATATAAGGAGGCGGAAGATGCTTCGTACTTCAGTCAATTTTATCAACACCACTCACTGTAAACATCTCTACTGTACCTAACAATCCCCGCTCTTCTCTGAACTCTAAACGCACAAACCTAACTTCAACAATGTCTGTCTCCCGAAACGTCTTCAACGAATTCCGCCCCTTCTTCCGCCTCTTCGACGACATCGCCCGCTCCGCAGCCACTCGTCCCTTAGCACCTTTCGCTTCCTTCCCTGATCCCTTCGATTTCCCTACCCCATCCGCCCAATGGATTCGACAGCCCTCAATCAACTTCAAGGAAGAAGGAAATGAATATCTCGTCGAGGCTGAGATGCCTGGTGTTAAGAAGGAGAATTTAGAGGTTAGAGTCGGCGAAGGTGGCAAAACCTTGACTATTGAGGGGAAGGTTTATTCAAAGGCTACGAACAACGTCCCCGACGTTCAAGCGAAGAAAGCGGAGACTACACCTTCTACAGGCGAACAACCTACTACTTCTAACGTCAATACCGCTGAAGGTAAGCTTTTCTCCCTCTCGATTATTCCTTCATTCAATGTGCTGACTATTTCATCAGTAGCTCAAAACCCTTCATCCGAAGTATCTGACATCCCTTCCGCAACGACTCGCGAGTTCAGCTCTCACTTTACCCGCACAATTCAGCTTCCCCGCGCCGTCAACGCTTCTGGCGTAACAGGCCACCTTGAAGACGGGATTTTGACCCTTAGGATCCCGAAGGCTGAGGAACCTGGTGTCGTTAAAGTGCAGATTCAGTGAAGGAAATTATAGTAGGGTTTCTTTCATTTACATAAATATGGCTACTGTTTAATGTATGATTTCCTATAATTCTGTTTGTATTCTTTTTATGTTTCCCCTATTCCCGATCCTCTCTCAGCACATGCATGTATTCCCTTCATTATCCCCCACTCGTCGACTGCTTGTATCCCCGTTTACCTTTAGCCCCTGCATGCATGACTTTATCTCCCAATTCCTCATCCTCGCTCCTAATATCCTCATTCATTAAATAATATTATTTTGTAGCATAAACTTACATATACCTTCATTCGGTGTTAAAATATAATTTAAAATCCCCCTTCTCGTTTATGTTTGGTGTGAAACTTTACATAAAGACAAGTTGGGTCCTGCGCGCCACTCCGGTATAAGTATAAATCTTAGGATAAGGTTAAGTAGTACAAGCCGGGTCCTATGCTCCGCTCCGGTAGAAGGGTCTAGGGTTTTATTATGGTCTGTCAGAATAAAGTCTAGAAGAGTGACAATGAATCAGATTGAATGAGTATTTTGCTCCGCTCCGGTGTAAAATATCTACAAAAATCCAGTCCTGTCCAGTTTAGGCCAATTGCCTTGCTTTATTCTGGATATGTCTAATCTTCGCACTCTGCTCCTTTGACTTTATATACCCTTGAATTGCATCAGTCAGGATATGACTGTTGGGCAATGGTGTCATGAGCCAGTGGGACTGAGGCAGTAGATGACTGTAATACTTGAAAAAAAAATCAAGAATCCTTCGGGTCAGTCATAAATGCAATTAATTAAGTACTTAAATCCTCAGCCTCCAGTGTCATGTGAGCATCAGCTGACCAAGGCAAATGGTGAACAACGGGTCCCAGGAGTCATAAATTGTCCCACATGACTGTGATTTCTGAAATAATTATTCAAGAATCCCATCTAGGAGTCATAAATTCAAGAATCACATTGTATTAAGATCAATTTGGAGATTGCACTTATGTATAATTAAGACTTAGTTAATATTTTTAGTCATCATAGAATATACATGACTCATAGAAAAATGATACTGACAGGTATATAAGAAACGACGAAAAGTCGGTCTATTGAAGGTGTGGGATCCAAATTTGTGTGACTTCCTAATCGGGTTAAGTTCGTAGAAACTTGAGGTTACGACTAATTGTAGAATATCGCATCCCGGTACCGGTGGCTGTTCTAGATCTATTGAGAACACTTATTCGATCGTTGAGAACTCGCTTACTCCTGAAATTACTTGGCAGCGCTGCTTACAGGCTGCTCCCAAAGTTCCCCCAAAAGGTCTGCGCTGAATGTACACTATGCATATCCATTAAGCACAAGAAATTCATCCGGGGATTAAGACACGGATTTATGCTTAATGTTGCGATTCAGGTCATCGACTCCATTCACTGCAAATCAAATAAGTAGATTGATCACATATTGACAGCTCACCCTGCAGTGTTAGCCTAGGCCGCATTTTCACTGCTACTTATGCTGTGCCATCTTCCCCCGAATAAGTCAGCTGTCTGTGAAGATAGGGTCGAGTCATTCATCATTATAAAACCGTCGTAAACGACTCAAATCCGACTTACTATCCCTTTACCTCCGTCGCGCCGCGCATATGCCTTTAGATTACGATCCTTACGGAAACCAAGCCGGTCCTTCCCCGTCTTATAATTCACAAAGTGGACAAGGGCTCTCAGAACCAGGAGAATCTGGGACATCAGAGTATATACCTACTGGGTATGCACCTGTTCAGTTCGGAGATCCAGGTACTGGCATGCAAGATACCTCTCGATTTTATGGAAAGTGAGTAGATATGGAAGGCAGCTCCGTCTTCAAGCTAACGAGACTTGTTTGGTAGTTTACTGGATCCTATGGGCCAGCCTTCACAGGTTCTTTGCCGGATGTCCGATGCGGCATTTTTTCATATGGATGCACATTGTCCAACAAGCAAGGGCACGGGGGTTATGGAACCTGAGAAACTATTCTGGGACGCAGCGGTCATAAATTATAAGCTAGAAAGTGTGAGTGAACTAGTATGAAAAGGGATGCATGTACATAAGTCTGATTCCATACGGTGACTACTAGGAGCAGATCCGGTGGTTCTACAATGATATAGGAGTATTGTTTGATGCCGCATCTATTCCATACATCGTAAGATTGAGAAAGAGAAGCATTAAAAAGAAGGCTCATCTTCATTTAGTTAAATGCTTCCAGGAGTCCGGTCTTGGATCGAAGAGGACTCCTTCACCTTTGTGTATTCAGATTAAAGGCCGATCCAGACGAAGCACATAAGGTAAATATGCCAGCTTCTGTAATTTATTTATATCAACTTGATCAATTACCATCAAGACTGGAATAAGAAGTTCAATTTCCAAAAATTGATAGATCCAATGACAACTCATCTTTCCCAACACCGGTCCTAAGGAGTGCTTTCCCAGTATATAAAGATGGCGCTGCACTTTTGACCTCAATGAAATGCACTACGGCGGCTCTCGTTAAATTCGAAAGACGCAAACAAGAGGAACGGACAGCTCAAATTCTTGGACCTCTCCGAGCGCAAGTCTTTGGTCACAGTTCCGGGGCGAGTTACGGCCAGTATGGACAAGCAATTTCGCCTGCGCAGAATACCTCGCATACACACTCTGATTCCCAGATGTTGTCTATGACGCAGCAGATAGAAGAAGAGAGAAAGAAAGCCGCGATGTACAACGCTGCGACCAGTGTCTTCAACCTTTTAGGTGGAGGTGGTATGTCTGATATAAGTGGTTTGATGAGTTAAATCCGTAAACATTCTTTAATTCTCGATGGATCCGGCGTTACGTACTGAACAGATTATCATTGATGTAGCACGTACTCATTGACAGCGCCTATAAGCATTCTATACTTACTTCCTAGTAGTAAGTAACCCAAAAGGTCTGCACTACTAGATCAGTTACGGAGAGGTATCTGGAATGCATCGACGCGTTAATTTTATGCTCAACGCGCTAAGATTATTCAAAAAAGAACTCATCGATTCCAACACTCTCCAACACTGGAAATCCAAATAGATTGCGACGACGGGTATTGACAGATCACCATTATCTGGCACGTGTTCGTATGCTGTGTTAAGTTCCCCTGAATAAGTCAGCTGTCTGCATAGATAGGGGCTGGGATAAGCGGCAGTATAAATCCATCGTGAACTACCTAAATCCGATCACGCTAGCGTTATACCTTCCCAGATTTACCCTCATTGTGCTGCCCATACCACTATGCCGCGACAGGATTCAAGTTATCCTTACGAAGCTTCTCCGTCTCATAATTCACAAAATGCACAGGGGTTCGCAGCCCCAGCAGAATCAGAGTATAGACCTACTGGGTATGCTCCGGTTCAGTTTGGAGACCCAGGTACCGGCATTCAAGACACCTCTCAATTTTATGGGCAGTGAGTAGGGAAGGGATGCAACTCCCTCTTCAAACTGATGAAGCTTGTCGATAGACTAATGGATTCTTTTGGCCAGCCGTCAGCGATTCTTTGTCGGATGGCCGATGCAGCATTTTTCTATATTGATGCCCACTGTCCAAGAAGTAAGGGCACGGGAGTTATGGAACCTGAGAAACTATTTTGGGATACAGCGATAATAAACGGCCACCTAGATATTGTGAGTAAATGAGTACATATGAAAGAAGAAGAAATCTGAGCTCATACTGGTGACATCTAGGAGAAGCTCCGGGCTCTTTACAACGATATAGGGGCATTGTATGATAGCGCATCCATACCGTACACTGTAAGATTCAGCATGAAGAGAAAGATGAAAAAATTGCTCATATTATACAGTTAGATGCTTCCAAGAGTCCAGTCTTGGATCGAAGAGGATTCCTTCATCTTTGTGTATTCGAGTTAAAGGCCGATCCAGATGAAACCCATAAGGTAAGTATGCCAGCTTCTGTAATGTATTTGTATTCATTTGGTTCTTTGCCATCAGGCTTGGAATAAGAAGTTCAATTTCCAAAAATTGATAGATCCAATGACTAACAGACCTTTCCCAACGCCGATCCTAAGGAGTGCGTTCCCGGCATTTAAAGAAAGCTCTGCCCATTCCGTCGTGACGTCATGGGCTACGACGGCTTTCATTAAATTCCAAAGACGCCAGGGAGAGGCGCAGACAGCTCAACTACTTGCATCTTTCCGAGTTCCATCCTTTTTGAAACCTGGGGGATTCGGGATAGGCCAAGGATCCTCGTATGCACATTCCGATTCCCAGATGCTGTCTATGACGGAGCAGATAGAGAAAGAGAGAAAGAAGACCGCGATGTACAATACTGCGTCCAGCGTCTTCAACTTTTTGGGCGGAGGTCGTGGTGGTATTCGTAGGCCTGATATAAGCAGTCTGATCTAAAAAGTCGTATGAGTTAAACTATAAATATTTATTAAATAATTCTGATTACATTCATTACCTTCAAGATCCGCAAACTGTAATTTACAGTTTGCAAAGCTTGAAGGTAATGTGTAAAAAGAATACTCTGGCGATAAGCGCCTATAGTCATAATACGTATGTCATGAAAGTCTGAAATCACGTGTTTGTGGCTGCCGGCTAGCGCATCACTTTGGATCGACTTCGTTCAGTGTGTCGTCCAAAGCTGAACCAAATGGCTACAGCTACAACAGACCGAGCCTATGCTAGCTTCTTGGCTCATCTACAACAACCAAGGACGTCAATACCTCTGGAAACCGTCTTTGCCGCGATACCACACTACCTGGCACACCTTCCGCTTCCCAATCCGACACAACTCACCGCCTTTGTTATATCTTCGCCATTATGGAAGCCTCTATCGTTTCGCTCGCATAATTACCTCATTGAATCATACCGGACCGCTGGACATGTCAAACATGGTATCCTTCAGAAAGAAGCTCAAGGATGGTTTTCTCCGTCGCACCAAACCCTTTTGGCTCAGTGGACAAACGCTATCATGAAGGGTACCAGCGGAGGTGATCCTCAAATAAAGATAGCCATACTTGGTGGTCTGCTGGTGGGCTTGAATGATCTTCCGGAAGAATTCGTTGCCCTATGGAGCAAAGAACGAATAGAGAGATCTTTAGTGATTGCTTCGGCAGAAACAATGGATGCTATCTCAGGGACACATACGGAATGGAAATCAGAGTTCGAATTCAAGAAAGTCCATGTTTCGACAGTCTGTGAGTTACATTTCTGTCATTTCTGTAATTGCTTTGATTCAAATTGAATCGTTACCTAGCAGAAGAATCACTATTTTTATTTTCACTATGCATCCTGTCCCCTGTTATCTCGGACGAGAAGTTTTCGGTATTGGACGTGAAGGTAATTATTTAACCACTTTATTTACTGTAGATGATTAAACACCGCGCTTCAGTCACTGACGGCGATAGTGGAAAGAGGACTTGAATCCGCATTTTCCTCCGGACAGTTCTTGTCCATGTTGTCACGAAGTACTATTGAAGGCGTCAACTCTAATATCTCTATTCCTGTAAGAAATTATACGTCTTCTTTTGAGCATTTAATTAAACAGTATCCCAGCCGGATTCTCCTATTCAGGAATTTCTACATACATTCATCAATAATCCGTTGTATCAAAACGTTGGTTCTCTTGCAAAGCTTCTGGCAAGATGTATCTGCGCTGTAGCCGATCAATCATCATTTGAGGCATGGGCCACATTTCGATCTGTCAGCGAACGACTGAGGGCTATAACTTCCCGCGTGGAAATTGACTGGAACGCAAGCATCTTATCACAAACCACAAATGAAGAAGATATTGGCAAGTATATATGTCCTGGGATCTGAGAACTCTTTGTTAACATTTATAAGCAGAATTAAAATCGAGATCCATTACGACGGAGATATGGAAAGCATTGAAGACTCTCCTCTTCACAGATGTGATGGTATCTCAAGCCATTCTCACTTCAATTCGATATATAAGACCATCATCCTATCCTAACGACCCTGAACTTCGCCCTTCCTCTTTAGCTCGGACACTGTTGCGCTCTTTGTACGACTTATCCTTCGTGATTTCGCAATTCGGGGGCGTTGTTTCAACAGGCACTGGATTCAAGGAACTTAAGCGAGCTTTCTATATGGCTATTGACATTATAGACGCTGATTTGGACTCTGAGGCGACAGATACATTCGCCACGAGCCTCATTTCTTGTGTGGAAGGTGTGGAAGGACCCATATTTTGTGATACTCTATATTTCTAACCATCTTCTCCAGAGTCTCCGTTACCTGTTAGCCATCCCTCCAGACAGGCGCAAACGGCGTTTACATTAGCCACGCTTGAGCAGTTGGTCTCAGTTTTGTCTGACTCGGTAATCGAGAATGCAGTCGTACCCTTCTGCGATCCGTCAGTCATCCTTTTACATATATTCCACAATATTTCTAACTCATTCCTATTAGATTCCTTGATGATCCTAGCCACCGTGAAGTTTATGAATCGGCTCATTCAGTGATGCTTTCCATTTTTGCTGCACATGCCCAACGGGACGATAGTGAAAGCGGTCGAACTGCCGGGCTTGCAGAGAAGTTGGTTCCATTCTATACGGAATCTCTTATCAAGGTGAATATATTTTATCTCGAACCTTTTTAGTTATTCATCAGTTGCATTTAGAATTCCAAAGAGAATCGACTGGATATCTCACAATTGAGGCTAGCATATTCCAGCCTAGTCCGAAGTGCCTCATCGAGCGGCGATCCCGCTTTAACGTGGCTTTGCATTGATTCTCTTCTCTCTCATATCAAAGCCACAGAGACATCCTCTCGGATGCCTCTGTATTTGACCCTTGTATCCCTGATACCGTGTGTTCCCGGTGTCCTGCTCACCCGAGTTCTCGCCGAAGTTGAAAAGGCATACGCAAGCACGGATGCTGAAGGCAAACAAGAACTTGGCGATGCTATTGTCCAAGAGCTTATGATTAAAGTCGGTGAAGACCAAAAAGCCTTTGTGCTGGGTTGGTGGTATAGGATTGTGATGGGAGCAGATGAAAAAGATCCACAAATTCAGATAGAATGAATGGCATTCCGTATTGCGACTCTACTTGTTTCAAGAATAAATCTGTAGAAATATCCATGACAATCTCTTGGCACTTGTACGGAGATCAGTATATCGGCAACTGTCAAATTCGCTAGGTTCCCAGCATGATACTTACTGTACATTACTTATTAATCAATAGGCTTTAAGTGCCTAAAATTACGTACCAATGAGGGTCGCTGACAATATTTTCTCACCCTCAGCAACTCTCCCACTACCACGCCTCTTTTCAGCAAGTCCTCTATCATGACATCGGAAGGCAGTCCAGACATTACTAAGTCTGAACTTGCCTCCATAACTATCGTTTTATTATCAGCAACCTCGCCTTTTTTCGATGCACTTTGGCCAACGATTATGCAGGTCGCGGATGGTCGCACACAGCGAGCACTTTCCAAGACTTGTCGATATTTCCAAACCCTGTATAAGCAGGAACTGGCCTTCAAATATTCCATCAATGCGAAGCTCAACTATCTGGCCATTCATAGACGTGCTGCCGAGCAGAAGGCTGGAGCGGGAAGATCCATGACACAATCTGAGGAACCTATGGCGAAGAGCGTGCCCTACGTCCTCAAACTTGATCCCAAAGATAGCTCCGTTCTCTGGTACGAGTGGGGTGCACGTATATGCGGATTTGACAGCTACGAACTGTTCCAAGAGTTTTGCGAAATTGCGGACGTGGACCCCGACCAGGAATGTATCGCGGAATTTCATAGGGGACATCCCGAGTCGGCATTCGGGGAACCCTCCGGGTTGCACTTTGTATCTGAGACGGGCGATATCACCTTTACCTGTTATTCGGATCCTCGAAAAACAGGCAACACCAGTGTTTTCGTCAACGAATTTGGTTGTACTGGTGTACGAGACAAAGCTATTCGGCTGCAGGCATGGTTCAAGGAAAAGGGCTATTGGGCAGAGTTATCTATGGGTGCTCGCTCTTATATTTAGGCTTTAGGTACACTAAACTACATGTGTTAAACAACAAATGCTGATTCTTAGCAAACCCAGAGAAAATATACATTACAAATTAGTTCCTCATGACGGCCGTCTGACACGATTCAAGGCCACTGGCTACTAGGATAACTGCCTAGTTGTCCCAAGTGCCGAGACCCACTATAGTTTCCATCTGGATTGCACAAGTGTCAGTCAGGACATATAAAAGCAGCTTGCCCGCATCCAGGAAGGGATGTTACATGTTAGTGGCCGCCTGGGGAAATGGCATCGTGTCTGACTACGAATCAGGGGATCGCAGGTTCGACCCCTGCGGTGGTCAGCGTTTTGCTTCTGCTCCCAAAGACTTTAGAAACGGTACTGTGAACGAGGTCTGGATGCCTTGGAATATTCGGGCTTTGTAGAAGTAGGAAACGAATAACAATCCCATAGACAAAGACAGTTTTCCACCTTAGTTGTTTATCTGCGGGAAGTCTATACTTACTCGGGGCATTCATCAACATTGTTCAAGTTGTTCTTGCGAAGATGTAGTCAAAAAGATGCCTATTGATTCAATTTCGTGATGCGTTGCTCAGACCAATACTGACAACATATGTTTTGGTCTGTCATTCCTGATATATGAAATGTACGCACTAAAGGAGACTTATAGATCAACTAGGAGCGATACCTTATATTCTTATTCGAATAAGGTTCATTTTGCAACAATATTGAGGGTAGTTAAATACCTGAGAGCTCAGCCACGCCCGCCCTGGAACCAAAATTCGAGGACCGCACCCTCAGGGTATAAAGGAGAACGAGGGTGGGCGTTTACAGACATCGCTCCTTTCCCTCTTACCACCACCATCTCACCTCCTCTTCCTCTCCTTCCCCTCGGTTTCTCCATCCACTCTCCTTATATTCTTCTGTTTTACTTTCGACGGCCAGTATCCACCGCGTGCTGCGACCGTTCACTAAATACGTTGGTGAGCTGGCCCCATTCTGTACGTGGTTGTCATGCAACGCCTTCGAGTTTCCTGGACTGGCGAGATACTACTTGTCTTGTCTGCCAGCTGGCCCGATGCGCTTGAGGTATGTGCTGGCGGTCACCCAGTCCCTGTCGTTCCCTTTGGGTTGAGCTTCATACTGGTCTTTATTTCGTTGCCTTTTTTCTGGTTTCTTGGTGCTCGGATCTCTTCGCCTCCACTTTACTTTCCACGGGCTGGCCCATTGCGTGCTGTGGCTGTTTACTAAATACGTTGGTTGGCTGTCCTCATTCTGTACGTGGCTGTCATGCGACACTTCGAGCTTCCTGGGCTGGCGAGATACTACTTGTCTTGTCTGCCAGCTGGCCCGATGCGCTTGAGGTACGTGCTAGCAGTCACCCAGTCCCTGTCGTTCCCTTTGGTCGAGCTTCATACTGGTCTTTATTTCTTCTTTTCATTTCCTCTTGGTGCTCGCCTCCGGTCTCTCATTTCTTGTCTTCTCAGTCCTCCCTGAACCCGAGGAAGATGAGGGTCCCTTTCTCGTCAGGGTGTTGGCCACATTCTGCTCGAGAAGACGACTCTTCTTCTTGTCCTTTCTTCCCTCTCTTCTACTATTTTCCTTCTCAGTCCTCCCGGAACACGAGGGAGATGAGAGTTCCATGCCTCATCGAGGTTGGCCGCTTCACGAAGGGACCTCTATTTTTCTTTCTTTTCTTCCCTCCACTCTCGATTATTCGCTTGTCCATTTATTATATGGAACTTGGGAAAGTCGGGAGTAGAACCTTATACATCGGATTCAACCTTTTGGCGTGGATTACTTATAGCAATCTATAACTGCGAATAAAATTATTTAGTAGGAGAGTCGAAAGATCAAACATTTATCGTTCTGTACTTGTGTGAATACATGTGAATATATGCCGCTATATTCGTCACTATATTCACACAAGTCAGAAATAAATTGAAGCGACATCGACCTCACAAATTGTTTTCTAATTAGCGGGTTCCACCTTAAGTAAATAAAAATCTTGAACGTCTTGACTTCGCTCATCGAGTCCCAGGCCCCTTACTTACATAATGGCTAATACGCCGTATACTAATGCGTCAAGATAAATCATAGCTTCGCCTCCGTTTGTAACATTCACGGGACACATTTCTCTCCATAGATTGCTAACATTTCCCATTAAACCCGCACCTTTTACAACGCAAACACTCGAGCAACTCGAGAGCCAAGGCCTCCACAAGCTCTCGAACCGCCCGGGGTCATCCCAGATAATTTCGCAAAATCTGATTGCCTGGCGAAATGGCATCGCGTCTGACTACGAATCAGGAAATTGCAGGTTCGACACCTGCGGTGATCAATCATTTTACATTTCTCCTCCCGCCACGACAGTAAACCTACTCGGACCTACGTAATAGTAATATTAAGAAGAGCTTCTCAGGACCCATCATGATTAACTGGTCCATCTTTGATCTTGAAAAGCCTACCACTGTCTGCAGCTGCCAGACCTACAATCAGCGGCCAGATTGAGGTGTGGGATCAATCAGGCTGAGTTTAAACATCATCGCGCTCTATGGAGCTAACCACCATCTCTTCAAACTTGCTTAGGACTAAACATTCTTTTCTTTTGCTTACACTTGCTACATTCTTTTGCATATTTACCATTGGCTTTCTGGCCTTCGCCAGTGTAATTCTAATCTTCGTTATCCTTCCTTTTGCTCTAGTATTTGGTACTCCCCTTCGATTATTATTCTTTGTCTGGCAAAAAATCAGCTATTTCATAACCATTTCTACTGACTACTTCTCTCCTTTCAACAGTCCAAAGGAACTTTCAAGATCGAGATCAAGGTCCAGGCGGCGACTTCTCTCAGCGCCGGGCTTATTGACACCAACTCCAAAATTTAAAGAATTACAACTGGCAGATTCTCCAAGCCATTCTCAAGTAATCTTTCGCCCAAGCTCTACCTATAATACAGCCTCTGAGCATGTATTATCACGGTTCTCCGAATCCGAGACTCTTGATCAAATTCGAAGCGGGCTCAGCATTTCCACCGGAATCAATACTTCTCCCAATGTCCTGGGTGTATCTCTATTCGTGGATTCACCCGTTGACTATCGTCAAATGAATCTCAGAGACAACAGGAAGCAAGACCTGCAGTCATTACCGTTTGCGATTGTGGAAGAGATTCTCAAGTATCTTCCCTCTCGGTCCCTCTCGAGCCTGGCGTTGATCTCGAAGAACTTCGGCCGAAAAATCCGATTCTACAGGGTACATAGCGGAACTGAGTATGTTGCGCTTCAGACCTTTACGCTATTGGCCCGTCAACCCCAATCGGGGAAGTACGTTCGCCAGCTGGTTGTCCACCACACTTTCTACCGTCCTCATATCAAGGCTCAATGGCTCCTAGAAGGGTCGGATCCACATGTCGCGCATTCACATTGGACTGCGACAGAGGGAAAGAAAATTGCGATTCTTTCGGCAGTATTGGATTCTTGCGAGGACATTTCGTCTTTGAGCTGGAGCGAGGGTCGTCTCCCTCTGCCTCCTAGAATCCTTAATATGGTGGAAGCCCGGCTATCTTCGACTATACGGCAATTGGATATTTATGCTGAATCACATCAGCTCCTAATGCATCTTCCTCAAATGATTTCTCAACAGGCAGATTCGCTTCGCCTGGAGCTTGTCACTGTCCGAGGAGGATTTACGTCGAAGTCATTAGTGGACATCAGTACGCTGCTCTTGATGACAAAAAGGACTCTTCGGCATTTGCGGTTTGTCGATACGCGCTTTGGAAATAGCCTGATACGTTTATCTGAGAGTTTACACGTCAGTCCCGCCAATGACCTATTCACTTTTTGTCATACTGAACTTTTACCCATCTAGGAACTCACCAGCCTGACGCTTCTTGAATTCATCAATCCTACGGATTTAGATGGAAAACACATTCCTGTCGCATTTTTAGGTCAACAAAGCTCCTCAGGCTGCGGCCTGGTTATTTCTAATCCTGTGTCAACGTCGAACTCGTTGCAGATCATGTTTAGCGTCCCACCGCTACAGGTTCTTTCTAACCTGGATTCACTCATTATTACCATTGCAACCTACGAAATGATTGGCGAGCGTCTTGATCCAACCCTCCCATCTACACGGAGTGCTTTACATGAGATTGTTGCAGCCGCGATCAAGCTTCGAGTTTTTGCATGCAATTCTCCAATTGCAGATGGACGTAGGAATTATTATGACCCCCATATGAATCATGGAATTCCTCCACTGGTCTCATATGAGCTCATTGATGCTCTATGCACCAAACAGAACTTAATCAGTCTGAGTCTGATGTCATGGATGTTAAGTCCAAAACAGTGAGGAAATAAAAATATATCCTGTGTTTTTTATGCTGAATGATACGCAGACTCAGACTCCTTTCTGATAATCTACCTCAACTACGTCATCTCGGGGTCTACATGCAAGGAGAGGCACGAGATATTGTAAGTTTTCAGAGTGTACTACCTTCTCTTTTGATTATTCGCTGATATCTCCTTAAGTCAAAATATTCCCCAAGCTTTTTCAAATTAAAGTACTTGATGGTTCTGGACGTCGCCATTTCGCCATTCGATCCAACCTGCCCGTGCGGACACGATCTCGATCCCAGGATACCACACACTCGAGAAGGGACAGCCATGGGTCGCCTTTCCCAACGTATCAATATAAAGCAACGCAAGGATCATACGGAATTACAGCTTGTGCGCCTTTCACAAAATGGGTGGTTTCCTGAACCTGCACCATTTAATACACGGTGGAATTACGAGTTGCACTGGGTCGAGCCGGAAGACGTCGCTCAGACTCATTTAGAGCAAGTATGTGGGCCTTGCCATGATAAAGAGGAAGTTATTCGCAAGATCTTCAGACCCATCAGTTGGATAGGATACGATCCAAATTAGCAACTCTAAAGATTTGCTGAGGGGAAAAAGAGTTCTGGAATAGGAGCGATTTGATCTCCCGTACACAAGTTCAGGAGCAGACAATGTCAAGATATAGCAGCTAGTTTCACTACTGTAATTGCGTAGGCTAAGCCATCGGTTTCGAATATTGGTTTAAAAATACGACAGATAGTATAGGATACAAAGAATGATGCGCGACTCGGAATACGGTCGGATAGAGGATCATTTCAATCACAGACTATTCCGAGTCTGTCCAAGCTAGAAGGTAGTCCCTCAGCTTCTCCAATAGTCGGAGCCTTTCCTCGTAATCCTCGAGTTCCAGATTGTCCTTTCGCTTCATTAAGGCCACCACACCAGTTTCAAGAGCATACTTGCCCAAGTGGCAACCATAGTCAGGATTCTTTCTAAACTCTCGAGAAGCTGCGGCGTACTTGAGAGCGAGTTGTAACCGTATCGGGTCGGAGGGTTCCAGGCCTTCTTGCGCAACTCTCCATGCATGTCCGTAGGAATTCAATGTTGTTCGGACATAACTCTTTCTATCAGGGATTTGGGGCTTCATGGCATTATAGTGACCATAGTCGCCCTTGCTGTTTTGAAACATACATCAGTATACGTAAGTGAAACTTTTAAATGTGATAGTTACATCAAAAAATTCATAACTTCAGCCTTAGGGCTTGTGGACGTCGCTAGACGTGGACGACTCAGAGAATTTTTGCGACCGTTTTTGCCACCCATGGCACAATGCAAGTGATCCGTTTATGCAGCGGGGGATGATGAAGAGAGGAAGGCTCAGTATATATATTGTGTGTGGAAAGCTGTGGAAAACAAGCACAATAGTTACATGTTCCCAAATGATTGGCGTTCTGAACGAAAATCAAAGCTCACTCATTGACAAAGACATTATTAAATGCGCTTTGAGAACCTGACGTACATATCGATCCAAAAGGCACAACCGGCAAATATATGGTATTGTCTTATGTGCTTCCGGATCGATTGTTATATCTCTTCTTATGCCATTCTATCGGATAAGGGCCGGTTTCCTAGAGACTCCTACGATGGATAAGTGGTAAAGTATGCGGTAAAGCTTAATAAGGCCTGGGGCGGGTCTACTCACCGGGAAGCTCTAGAAAAACGAATTAAATAAATAAACCACAACTTAAAACGATCAGGCGTGTCGTCTCAGAATGGGCTGTTAGATACGTTCGCAATCTTTGAGCTCACAACAATGAGGTGTGCTTTGACAGGGCTTTGACTTTGCTTGAGCACGTTGAAAGCCCGCTACCTATTAGTAGATCGAGCAAATATGCAGGAATTGATCTTCCATTGTCCTTATTGCTCCCGCATGCGTTCAATCTTGCAAACCAAGTAGCACAGCATTTCCACAACGAATCCACTTTATCCTGCCAGCTCTTGAGGCGACTTCGGTAAAAGTGGGCTTTAACGCCAAGTCATTGAAAGAATATGATAAGGTAAGGAGTTGTGCAGGCCTAAAACAATCGTGCGATGAGCATAAGGCGTACGTTTTATCTGCTCGATGTCCATATTTTCTCTCCTGCATGCCGCCGCTAAGCACGGACTGGCAAAGAACCTGGTAAAGTTTCCTGTATTAAATTATATATCAGCAGAAATTGCCTTATTGGCTTTGGATGGTACTCACTCCACTATCGCCCTATCCAGGGAGTTTCAAGATTTCAGTTTGCTCCGCTCAGTACTAGCATGCTTTGAGCACGCTACAAAGTATGTAGCAGTACCGTAAGGCCTAGGCACAATGCAGCAAAAAGAGCGCCCAACGTGAGCCGGCCGGCCAACCTTGTTCACAGCCATCACAACCATCGTCAGCCATCGTCGGACCATCGTAAGGCCTAGGCACAATGTGGCACAAAGGGCGCCCAACGTGAGCCGGCCAGCCAACCTTGTCCACAGCCATCACAACCATCGTCAGCCATCGTCGGACCATCGTGAAGGTCTTCTCTCACACCTTTTCACTTGGTGAGAGATTCAATAAGATATGTGCTACCGAACGAAATATGTTCAGGCTTCCACAGACTAACACATTGTATTTATGTAAATCTTTGCTGCTTTTCCAAAGGCTTTTATATGTGTAATTTGGGAAATTCTCAAGCAATGCAGCTCGACCTGTAATAGATTCTGCGAGGAAATTAATTAGGTCAGATGAGTTCCTCTAATTTGTTGTTTCTTGGTTAATTTAGGATTGTTTACCTTCCTACTTTGGTCTACTTTACGCGTGTGACCGTAGCTGCCGGATTGTCAATTTCAAGTTGGATAGATGGTACCTTGCTAATTTGAGACCTGAAGAGCGGAGGGAGTCTCCACGGATGCATGTCGTTTCCCGACCTATAAGCGCTAGTGTCTTCGCATTTGCAAGATGGGGTAGATCGTAGAAAACCTGAATTCCGTATCTCAGACGCTCCCTCAAGCTTGATAGACTACTTGCGATTACGAAAAGTTTAAAACGACACTAAAGATTGCAAGGGAAACATGAAAATTCACAATCCTATTTTAAACTTCACCACCGGTTACCCGCATTCATTGCTATCTCTTATGCTATGAAGTATTTCAGCTTATGTTATATCAAATTAATCTACATATTCTGCTAGTTGTTTTCTGTTTTAACCCTTAATATTACTATTTTCAAGATATTTTCAATGAGACGCCGAGATCAGTATAGAGCCAGCTTAGATGGTTCTCTCCGCTTTAGGCTCTAATAGGCATCACGGGCTTCTTTGTTTTGACCCATACTTGAATATTAATTCAATGTCGGACTGGACATGGAATGATATCGGAAACATGTGATGGCTTGCAATTGAATCATACTTTGCTCATAAATACGAAGTCATCACTAAATAATTGCCAGCACACCTATCATTCTTCTTTGTAAACCTCTCTACGAACACGACATCGCTGGAGTACTCGGTAGAACAATGGGTACATTGGTCAGCTCTTATATTTCCTATACATGGGTCCTCGCAGTCGCTTTTTTTGTCTACTATTTCTTCAAGGACTGGAACAAATTGCCTCTGCCTCCAGGACCCAAGTCTCTTCCGATTGTTGGCAATGCCTTCGATCTACCCACAAGTCATGAATACTTCAAGTATGCAGAGTGGGGAAACAAATTCGGTGATGTTGCGCATGTCAGTGCTTTTGGCCAACATATAATAATCTTAAATTCGACGAAAGCTTGCGTTGAGCTTTTGGAACAACGGAGCGCTATATACTCTGATAGACCGTATTTGCCAATGATCGAAGAACCAACTCTGTATGTTGTTCGAGGCACACTTGGGAAAATTCACTCTAATTGGAATGTATTCTAGGATGGATGCGGGTTGGGCTTTCACAGCTATGCGGTATACGAAGCGATGGAAACGACACCGTCGATTATTTACTCAGCACATGACTCCCACGGCAATAACCCATGTATTTTCAGAAATACAGGTGTCCTCTGTGCATATGATTCTTAGGCTGTTGCTTGCGGATCCAAAGCATCTGAAGAAGCACCTGATGGACGTCTCTGCCAATTTATTACTCGGGATTGGGTATGGATACACCGTACAACCTGGGAATGATCCACTCGTTGAACTGGCCGAAGAGGTCATGGTAAAATTGACTGATGGTTTCCAGCCTAAATACTTGGTTAATGTTTTCCCTATATGTAAGTAACCAGATTAAACTATTTCCTTGTATGAATTACTTATATCTCATAGTAAAATATGTCCCAGCATGGTTTCCTGGGGCAGGTTGGAAACGTTTCGCGCAGCGTGAATGCAAACCCCTAGGACAGAGGATGATTAATGAACCATTCAATCAAGCTCTCGAGAAAATAGTCAGTAAGCCTATCTTCGGAACCAGATAGTACTCTTATACCTCTATTTTCAGGCTGCAGGGAAAGCATCAGCATCTTTCATCCAGCAGGTCTTGACAGATCGGACCGAGGGTCGTGACCCTAACATAGAACAGGATGTTAAAGAAGTTGCAGCAACAATGTATGCAGGTGCGAAAGGACATACAGAGCATTCCCGCAAGTTTACTTAATATTCATTTCCTTTAGCTGGTTCCGATACAACAGTCTCTGTCCTTTATGCATTAATCCTTCAGTTAATTCTACATCCGGACATACAAAAGCGCGTTCAATTGGAACTGGACAGCGTTGTAGGTTCTCCGGGCTCGGCTGAATTTCGTTTACCAACATGGGAAGACCGCGCACGAACACCATACCTCAAAGCACTCCTCAAAGAAATCCTACGATGGCATCCAGCTACTGGAACAGGTATTCCACACACTGTGATGGAAGAGGACACGTATCGTGGATGGAGGATTCCCAAAGGGTCCATTATCTTCCCGAACTCTTGGGGAATACTTCGCTCAGGAGAATATTATAAGGAGCCGACGGTCTTCAGACCTGAGCGATTTCTAGGAGAGAATCCCGAACCTGATCCTGCTGTTAGTGGAGCATTTGGATTTGGAAGACGGTGAGTGTTTACTGAAGCTTAAAGTCGAATAGCATGGGTTAACAACTCTTAACGTGAAGGGTGTGCCCCGGCCGTTTGTTAGCTGAGAATACGCTTTGGTTGGAATCTGCCTGTCTTCTATCAGCATTCACATTTTCGCATGCTAAAGATCGCAAAGGCGAAGATATCGATATCCAGTTCGCGACTACACCTCTACCGGGATTTATCATGTGAGAATTCGTTATGGTTTTGGTTTTGAGTAATTAGTTGACAGACCCCATAGGCATCCTCCTGAATTTCCATGTTCAGTTACCCCAAGATCAAAGAATGTGGAGAGGGTCATTCGAGAAACTGCCTCGTTATGAGCTGTATAACTCAGCAGAACTCCCTAATAGGAGAGCGAGGTAATAGTATAAAAGTGGAGTAGTGGCTTCGTCTCCTTGTTCTATCTCAATTCAAGCGCTCCCTGCTTATACATGTTGCATAATATGAAGCAGCGAATGTGGCCAATGTTGTACATTGTCATTTATTACTATGATATATACTCTCTAAGACTGTTTAACTCTGGCTACTATGTCAACTATAGTTGTGGTCCCGTATGTCGCTAAATTCTGCACCTTTACGTTTATATTCGCTTCATTGATCTTTTCTATATCTTATGCTTTGAGGTACCTCAAGCTCATAAGGTTATTCTTCATTCCTTTCTCACTGAGTTTCAAAGGGAATGATCCAAACCCATGCTTCACGGTTAAATCTGAGAGCCGACGTCTGGTTTCTCCCCTCAGGTTTCTAGCGTCAACAAATTACACAGTACAAGCCAATCAGTGGCTTCCATACCCGATGTTCATTCAATCAAAATGCAAGAGTATAAATATTCAAAGACATAGATATGTAATATCATTGTAACGGCATGTCGTTGCATGCCAGTCCCCGACTTCAGGCTCTGAAATCCTCACACACAGACCTAATGTAGTAAGATCTGTCAACCAAGAATCCTCTAAGTTTTTTCGCCCATAAAACCCTTACTCTAAATATAACTTCACTTTTCTCGTTTAGATTTATAGAAATAGAAGTCGTGGATTGGAGACAGGTGATTGAATGGTGGGTGGGAACATTTCCACGGAGTTATACTATTTATTCGCAAAATTCCCAGCCTATTTATCTGCTTCCAAGTCCCTCCACCAACAAGCCTCAGTCGCTGAAGCCTACGGTAGAAAAATGGGTACATTGTCCATCTCCTATATTTTCTACACGTGGATTCTCGCCGGTGTTTTCTTCGCCTACTATCTCCTGAAGGACCGGCACAAATTACCTCTGCCTCCGGGACCCAACTCGCTTCCACTTATCGGCAATGCTTTCGATCTACCTTCGAGTCACGAATATCTCAAGTATGCAGACTGGGGGAACAAATACGGAGACGTCGTGCATGTCACTGCACTTGGAAAACATATAATTATCCTCAATTCGACCAAGGCCTGCGTTGACCTTTTGGAGCAACGGAGCGCTATCTATTCTGATAGGCCGTCCCTGCCAATGATACATGAGCCTACTTTGTAAGTTGTTTGAGGAATGCTTTAAGCTTATTCTCTAATGGAAGTAATCTAGGATGGATGGAGGATGGGGGTTCCCATCCATGCGATATTCTAAGCGATGGAAACGCCATCGCCGTTTGTTTACTCATCATCTAAACCCAACAGCGATAACACAAGAATTCTCAGAAAGACAGATGTCTGCTGCGCGAATGCTGCTTAGACTGTTGATCTCCAATCCAAATACCTTAAAAAAGAATCTGATGTATGTCTCTGCCAATTTATTACTTGGGATCGCCTATGGATACACCGTACAATCTGGGCATGATCCAATCGTTGAGCTGGCCGAAGAGACTATGGCGAAAATGACTAATGGTTTCCAACCGAAATATCTAGTGAACGTATTTCCCATAAGTACGTGAGGTCTCCAATTATTTCACTAAAGAAGACTTATACCTTACTACTAGTGAAATATATCCCGACGTGGTTCCCTGGAGCAGGCTGGAAACGTTTCGCACAGTATGAATGCAGACCATTGGCACATCGATTGTTGAATGAACCGTTCAATGAAGCTCTTGAGAAAATTGTCAGTAGACTTATTTACGAAATAGGACACTATCCTCATAATTCTCCTTTTAGGCTATAGGGAAAGCATCAGTATCTTTCATTCAGCAAGCACTCACAGATCGGGCTGAAGGACGTGACCCCAATGCGGAAGAGGATATCAAGCAAGTTGCAGCAACGATGTATGCAGGTCAGATGAAGTATATAGTCCCAAGTTTAAGTACTTTACACTTATTGCGCCCTCTTTAGCTGGTTCTGATACAACAGTCGCTGTTATACACGCGTTAATTCTCCAGCTCATTCTACATCCCGAGATCCAAAAGCGTGTCCATCGCGAACTGGATAGTGTTTTAGGCTCTCCAGACTCGCCCGAATTTCGGTTGCCAATATGGGAAGATCGCTCGCGAACACCATACCTCGAAGCACTTATTAAGGAAATTCTACGATGGAACCCGGGTGCTGGGTCAGGTGTCCCACATGCTGTAATGGAGGAAGATGAATATCGTGGGTGGAGAATCCCCAAAGGATCCATTATTTTTGCAAATTCTTGGGGAATACTTCGTTCGGAAGAATATTATAAGGAGCCAGGAATCTTCAGGCCTGAGCGATTCCTAGGAGAGAATCCGGAAGCTGATCCCGCTGTTAGCGGAGCATTTGGATTTGGAAGGCGGTAAGTATTTACTAATACTCAAAATTTGGAGAATATCTTGACAAGTCATATCTCAAGGGTATGCCCTGGACGTTTACTGGCTGAAAATACACTTTGGTTGGAATCGGCATGTCTTTTAGCTGCTTTTACACTCTCGCATGCCAAAGATCAGGATGGAAAAATCATTGATATCCGCTATGCGACTAAGGCAATGGCAGGATTCATTTTGTAAGGTTTTTTATGATTGCATATTGAAGCAAAAATCTGATAGGCTGCATATAGGCATCCTCCTGATTTCCCTTGTTCAATTACTCCAAGGTCAAAGAATGTGGAACGGATCATTCAAGAAATGGATTCAGAGTCATTATAAACTGTACCTGGGTAACAGTAAGAATTCAGTAAATTAAACAAAACAGTTACATTAAAAGGTGGAGCCTGGAGGAGTCACATCGGTTTTCATGTGAATCAGCGAACTGATATAGTTATCGAGAGCCTCAGGCTGAGAAATAAGAATCAGTGATTCTGCCTTCCCTCATGACATTTCAGCTTAGACGATGTCAAATGACAGTATCAGTCACGATAGCGGTCAATTTTGGCGATCTCCCACTGATCTCCAGCCAAATTGTGCTATTTATTCTCAGGCTTAATATTATTATTGACCTTCAAATTATGGCTATTCTTTTCCCTGAAAACTGCATTCATAGTGAGGTTCTTTCTATTCTTGTTTCCTATCAAAGAGAAACTGGTCACTGCACATGAGTCACTACTGGGCCATGACAAAGTCAAAGGCTAGCTATTTGAAGCATCGACTTCCTCATAAATTCAAAACAGCCATAAATAGGAAGATATACCCTTCTCTTCAGAGAAGATCGGATGCCTTGAGACAGTTGGGACGCCTTCGGATGCCTCCGCCATACTTAACTTCGGATTCATAGGACTACTTCGAAGCAGTTCCCAGCACTTCTATCCTTCATCTTGCAGCACATACACCCTCTATTACCCCAATTTTCGACAGAATTTCCTAAAGGACCGACACAAATCACCCCTGCCTCCCGCGCCCAAGCCCTTTCACCTTATCGGCAATGTCTTCGATCTACCTTCAAATCACGAATACACGAAGTATGCAGATTAGGGAAATATATATGGTGACGTCAACATGCCACTGCGCTTAGAAACATATAATCATCCTCAATTCGACGAAGACCTG